>JBBMEG010042092.1:0-10272 GCA_037832605.1 Cyclanthera cordifolia | reverse complement strand
CAAATATATATTAGTTATTTATATGTATGTCGCATAAATCTTATTGGTTGAAATTTCATATGTACAAACTTTTAATTTGTAAATTAGTAGCTATATTTTTAATCAATTAACTTTTTTTTTTCTTTTATACCAATCAATTAACTATTAAACTTCATGGTTAGGGAAAAAAAATTATAGTAACAACAAAAGAGTGCTAAATTATTAACAGAGTAAGAATAAATGACACGTTGATTTCATTGTTTAGAAATAACCTAGTTCAACACCACAGGTTCAAACTTCGTTTTGCGTCTGACATTTCTTAACTGAATAATTAATTGTCACGTACTATTCATATGATTAGATTTTTTTTTTTAGAATTAAGTTTCACTTTTTTTTTTTTTTCAAATCATGGGCATCAAATGTGTAATTGAACCAAATTAATATACTCAAATGTTATTGAAATAACACACAAAATTTGCAAACAATAGCATGTTCAACTCGCATGTGTCCACGTGACCAAAACGACATAATTGGCATGAACTTAAATCTATCTACTTCCATTGTCGTTCAAGTTTTAAAAAAAAAAAAAAAAATCCAATAGGAGACTATAATGTTTTTTATTTTATTTTAATTTTTTTGATAAAATATTTTTATAGTTCCTGAATTTTGACATTTGTTTTATTTTGGTCAATAAACTTTTAAAAGATTAATTTTAATCCTTCAAACTTTGAAATTTGTTTCATTTTAGTCAATCAAATTTCAAAAGTTCAAATTTAGTCTCTACATTTTGAGATCTGTTCCGTTTCACTCCATGAACTTTCAAAAAACTAAAAATTGATTCTTATAAAAAAATTTTAAACAAAATTACCTTATTCTAAAATTTGTTTAAATTTTGCCTTTGATAGTATTAAAATTATTAGCACTATTGAATTAAATTCGATTAATATCAACTTCAATTTTTTTTTTTATAGAGATCAAGAATAAAATTGAACTTTTGAATATTGATGAACTAAAATTGAACAAATTAAAAGTTCATGGATTAAAATTGCACAACATTCCTTAATGTTATTCGGAGGAAATCAACATGGCATTGTAGTATATACTAGTTTGGAAAATTTACCTTTTTGATCCATATGTTTTAGTTTCAATTTGGTCACGTTTAAAAACTAAAAGTTTTTATCCCTAGCATTACAATAAGCTTAGTTTTAGTGATTGTGGGGGTTTTAGTTTACTTTTATATCTATTTTTTTTTAAACATTAAATTCACGTCAAAATTAAAATAATCGATTCATCGATATACCATTTTTAGTTTACTTTTATACATAATAGATTGAGAAAAATAACATTAATAAAGAGGAAGAAAGAAGAGAAATAATGACACACAAAGATTTAACGTAGAAAACCCATAAACAAATTAGGTTAAAAGCCATAGACAAAAAATGAAGAACTTTACAATAAAAAAAGTTACAAACTTTCTCTCTTACAAAGTACCAACAAACTCTCTTATAAGAAGAAACTCTCTCTATTTTTATCTTTTATACTCACCTACTTAGATGTGAGCTGTTTTGGGAGACTTTGAGATGATTTGCAAAAAATGAGCAATCACTTATTTATAGTGCACATATAAACTTAGGCTCCAAAAAAAAACCTATGGTCATAAATTAGTCACTCCTTTGGTAATCAAGTGGTCACAATTTTGCTACAACTTCACTTTAAACAATGTGCACGGTCTAGATCTTTTTCCAACAATCTTAGACAAAAGATGTTCTAGAATTCTCTTCATCAATCTTGAATATATATGTATGATCTAGAATCTTCCTTGGCCATCTAGGAAAAAGGTGAATGATCTAGAATTCTCCAATATTGTTTAACATGAATAGGAAAAAACTTTGTACCCGTAGATGTGAGGAGCTTTACCGAACAAGAACACCCACCCTTACCTACTTCTTTGTCAACCAATTCGTCACAAGAAACTACTACACCTAATCAACATAAGAAATCCACTAGCTATCCTACTTAAAGAAGATCCAACAACAACACTAACACAATTCTTAAAATGAATCACGACCAAAAGAGAAACCCAGAAAAATTATAGGCAATAGGACATTGTAGAGTTGAAAGACGAAATTTGTGATCGATCGGTTCAAGGACTGGCCTGGTTTGAGGGAGGCCTATGGTTGGTTCACAAGACTGTTAGGGGTGTGCTCTAAGGCCTAGTAGTTTGTATATTTAAGAACGAGCATTTAATGTTAGACATTTAATGTTATTTTCGGTTATTTAATAAAAATGATTATTTTTCATAAATTTGCACATTTAATATTCAAAACGTCATTCAACTTTATCGCATTAATTTGATTAATGTCAATAAACCCTTTGTTATTAATATGAACACTTGGACAAGTGTGTGAGACATACAAGTGGATCTAGTTACAAGCTTGGACAAATATTCTCTCATTGGCCCGAGAGGATACTAGTTTATAGTATGACTATAAGCAACTTGTTCATTAGTGGAATCAGTGATGCTTAAGAAGAAATAGCTTGTGGGGGAGAATAGATTTCTAGTCCTAACTGTGAATTACGAACAAGCTCGTGAAGGATCATATGATAGATGACCGATTATATCTGTGGACGTAACTTGTCGTATAGTGCGAGAGAGTTTAACATACTTTTAGTGGAATAAGACTGGTGTTAACGAGTAGGGATTGGATCCCAAGTCGTTGTAACTTCCAATTTATAGGTCCACTGGCCCTCGGGCTAGCTCAATTGGTGGTACACTGTTTCTTTAAAAAATGAATTTGAAGAGTTCAAATTCACAAATTAATTATGTTAGATATAATCAATATGAGTGTTAAGTTTAATGGATAAACTTTCTTAATTAATATATTGGATATTAATTCAATTGATTGGATAAATTAATTATAAATAATTATTGGATAAATATTGAGAGAACTCAACTAATTAATAATGTGTTAGACATATTAAAGTTTAAATAATTATTGGATAATTATCTAAAAGAGAATATAATTAATAAATATGTTAGACATATTTGTTTAACAATTATTGGATAATTATTAAATGGACAATATTAATTAAATATGTTGGACATATTAATTGAATTAATAATTATTTGATCATTATTATTCGTAGAAAATTAATATATTGGATATATTAGTTGTAGAAATTTATTTATTATAATATATTTGATATATTATGAAGTTGAGATTTATTGGATAAATATAAATTAAAAATAAATAAAATTAATTTTAAATTGGGATGAAATTTTTTTGTGTTTTTCCAATACCTTTTATTATTGGATATTAAAAGATAATATATATTTCTCTACTATAAATAGGAGGCCGGAGAGATCTTCATTCATATCCCACTTAGAGTAACATAATTCTGAAATAGATAAATCTCTCTGCAATCTAGTTCTCTTTTTCCTCCCGATAAAAAAGTTTCCCACCAAGCACTTAGTACAACATAGAAGTTATAGACTGGAAGGTTGGATGAGACTAATCAAGAAAGTCTAGGGATTGATCGTGATCTTATTCAGTAGGTTCAGGGAATTGATCATAGGTGAGTTTTTATTTACAACACCTCAATCACCTAAGGTAAATTGCATGTAGATTAAATGAATTAATCTAAAGTTAGTTAATTAGATTAACTAATGTAAAATTTTTGTTATTCGCAGGCTTCCACTGCGTTATTTGCATGCTCACACCCCACAATTCCCAACAAAGACAACCTGAATCGAGTTGGGCAGCAGTTTGAACCCTAAACCAAATTAATTCGCAAGAATCTTTGGTTGGGTTCAGGGTCTGGTTCGACACTCGACCAAGATCACAAAATCCACCAGTCCGTTTGGCTTCCTTAAGTGTGCAAACCTCGAGCTCCATGAAATGCATCTCATATATGATCACCAATAGAGGTATGATGTCCTCGATCTTTGCACTTGAACATTCTCGAACATCTCCACCACACGCCTTCTTCTCCCATGTATGTGAGATTCTCCAATACCCAAGTCATCATCTTTATCCTTCGACCTGTCTTGTTCGATTCGAACAATGATCTTCTCACTAAAACCCTCGTGTTCAAACTCTTGAACTATTGCAACTGAATCATCTTCATCTTTGATCTCATCCTATTTCCTATATCAAAAGAATTTTCCTTTTCTCCTATTTTTCATTCTCCTCAGTCGAAACCTCATTCACCATTTTCTCCATCCTCCTGCCGGATTCCACCCCACCTTCATTTTGCTCACCTTAACATTAGCCATCACCTTGAGAAGCCCAAGCAACCAGAGTCAATAGAGAAATTATCGAAAAGCCTAGTTACAATCCTCCAAAAGACCCTCTATCTGCTTCCAAGAATATCTTAAAACGAGCCTCTTAATACAGGCTATAATAATTAACCTTAAAAGGAGAGGCCTCAAAACACAACCACAAAAGGCTCTTAGAATGGAGGTCAAATGCCTCCGACTCTTTCATAGTCCCTCAACTAAAGAGAAGGGTGATTCTTAAATTTGAGTGATGTTGAAGTTTTAGTTCATATTTATGAATTTTACTTAGTTTCATTTTGGTTACGCATATTCAAAATGTTACTCATGAATTTTACTTAGTTTATTTTGGTTATGCATATTCAAAATGTTCAATTTTAGCCAACATTGTAAATATAACCAATGAGTAAAACCCAGAAAATTCAAACTTTAAACAATAAGAGCCCAAATCTCATTTGAGATTAAAAGGCCCAATAACATAATTAAACTGTAAACTCAATTAAAAGTCCACTTATCTTGGTTTGGTCTGGATTGGTTCACGCATTATGCGAATCGGTTTTGAATTGATTCTGAAACCGATTCTTGAATGGAAGGCTGAGATTTGATCATGGTGATGGCTTGGTGTATGGCTGTGATGTTGCCACCCTTGCCCTCCACCTTGTCAGTTCTTCACGCATGTTCACCACGTTGATTCCACTTCTTCTTTGGCTATAAAAGCCTGTTTTTGACCGAGTTGTCTCATTCTCGACTCACCTTGCCTCGTTTAGAGACGACTGAGACTCAAACGATTCTTTGTCGTGATCTTGGCTGATCTATGTTGTTCTTCCTTTTTGTATGAACCTTTATCAGTGATAGTGACGATTCAGGCTCTCGAAAGCTTGGATTGTTGCTTCCTCGCTGGTGAAGTTTCTTCAGTGACGATTACAGTAGCCTCTTGTTGTAATCGTTGCTTATCTTGAGGTTGTTGATACTTCTTGACGAAGATTTGAAGAACAGACTATGTCTATAAAGGTAAATCCTACTTTCTTTTCTTTACTCTTCATAGTTTACAATTTTGAGAAACTCTATTTCTCATTACTAACCATGTTTTATTGCTTTTGTGTTTTATGTCTTCTACCGTAAACATTGATGAGTGAGAGATAAGAAGAGAAAAGAATAATAAGAGATTTACGTGGTTCGGCACTAATAGGCCTACATCCACGGGTCAAATAGGTATGTACTTTATTTGTTTTCTTTTTTATGATCTTACTGTATTTTCAACCTACACATTTACATTCTTACAACTGTTATATATACAAGCTGAAAGTGATCACGTACTAGGTAGAACACAAACTCATAGGATAATGCCTAGGTGGTTAGTGCTTAAGTGGAGCAAAGAGTCTGTTGAACTTCAGTTTTGTCCAAACTGAAGTTTGTTAGATGGCTGTTAGGGAAAAACACATAGAGTCTTTGCAAGAAGCCTTGCACTTGTGTGAGGCTTCAACCATTGGCTTTTCATTAAAAAAACTAACAATTCTCCACCTTGAATGAAAAACACCTGATTTCTTCTCATCCTCTGTTTCTTCATTGAGCAGAAAGGTCTACTACTCTGAGTAGACTAAGGCAGTGATCAAACTTGGCTTTGGTCACTGCTTTGGTTAGTGCATCTGCAGCATTATCTCTATTCCAACTTTTTCAACCTTTATAACTCCTTCAATCACATCTCGCACAAAATGATGTTTGACATCAATGTGCTTTGACCTGCCATGAAATTGTTGATTTCTGGTTAGGTGAATGGCACTTTGGTTGTCACAAAATAGAATAGCCTCCTCTTGTAGGAAACCTAGCTCTCCTAGAATTCCCTTAAGCCAAATAGCTTCTTTGACTGCCTCAGTTGCAGCAATGAATTCTGCTTCTATGGTTGACAAAGCAACAGTAGACTGTAAGTTAGACTTCCAACTAACTATGTTGCCGAAAACTAGGAAGACATAGCCAGTCAAGGATCTCCTTTTGTCTAGATCACCAGCATAGTCAGAGTCCTCAAATCCTTCTAGTTTCAGTTTGTGTGATTTAGGTTTCAATTATAGCAAACCCCTGTCTCTGGTTCCATTTAGATACCTTAGAACCCACTTGGTAGCTTCCCAATGTGCCTTTCCAGGATTTCCCATGAACCTACTGACTAGGCTTGAGCAGTAGGACAAATCTGGTCTAGTACAAACCATTAAGTACATTAGACTTCCAGTAGCATTGGAGTAGGGAACCTTACTCATAGATGTCTTACCTTCATGATCTGAAGGTGAGTCCTTAGCTGATAGTTTCAAGTGTTGTGCTAAGGGTGTGCTCACAGGCTTTGAGCTACTCATGTTGAATCTAGCTAACACCTTCTCAGTATAGGCCTTCTGTGATAGAGACAAAGTCTCAAGAGCTCTGTCTCTTCTGATTTCCATGCCTAGAATTACTTTAGCTCTTCCCAAATCTTTCATCTCAAATTCAGAACTTAGTTGTGCCTTCAATTCCTTTAGGTCTTCCAGTAGTTTGCCAGCTAAAAGCATATCATCCACATATAACAATAGGTAGATGTAACTGGCTGTCTTTGACTTCTTATAATATACACAGGCATCAAAGTTACTTCTAGAAAAGCCAATTTTAAGAATAAATTCATCAAACCTTTTGTACCAGCACTTAGGAGCCTGTTTGAGTCCATAGAGTGACTTATTTAGCTTGCAAACCAGTGTGTTTGTTTTCCCTTCTTCGAAACCTTCTGGCTGATCCATGTAGATAGTCTCTTCTAGATTACCATGTAGGAAAGCTGTTGTAACATCCATTTGTTCTAGTTTTAGATTTTCACAGGCCACTATGGTCAACAAAATTCGGATGGAAGTGTGTTTGACCACTGGTGAAAAAGTTTCACTATAGTCAATACCCTCTTTCTGTCTAAAACCTTTTGCAACTAGTCTTGCTTTGAATTTAACAGCATCTCCTGAACCAGTAGGTTTTCTCTTAAGAATCCACCTGCAAGGGATAATTTTCTTCCCTTTAGGTAAAACCACTAGATTCCAAGTTTTGTTCTTCTTCAGTGAGTGCATTTCACTCTTCATAGCCTATAGCAACCTGAATTTGTCTTTAATCAAAAGTACTTCTTCGTAAGACTGTGGATCATCTTTAGAAACAGTCAAGCTCTCAGCAAAGTCAGCTTGGGTAAACCTAGCTGGACTCCTGGCCTGCCTTCTCGGCCTTTGAGCTCTGAAAGCTGAGCCAGTAGGAGATCCTCTATTTGCTGAGCAGTGGCAGTACTCTCCTGAGAAGTTCTTGATAAATCCTCAGTTTGTTCTCTATCTTCAAGTAGTTTAGGATAGCCAACTTCTCTGACCACCTCCACCTTAGGACTCAAGCTTCAAATAAGTTTGAAGTTTTCTTTCTCAGTCTCTGTAATAGAATCCATGTAGAACTCTTGCTCCTTGAATATAACATCTCTACTGATGATGCATTTTCTTTCAGAGAAGTCCCAAAGTTTGCACTCTTTGGACCCCTCAGGATAACCAAGGAACATACATTTCAAGGCTCTGGGTTCCAGTTTTCCCTGTCTTATGTGAACATATGATGTACACCAAAAAATTCTAAGATTAGATAAGTCAGGAACTACCTTAGATCACCTTTCAAGGGGAGTTCTGAACCCAATGGCTTAGCTTGGGCTCCTATTGATAGTGCAAACTGCAGTGGATGCAGCTTCAGCCCATAACTCCTCAGTCACTTTGGCTCCTGTCAATAAGCATCTGACCCTTTCTAGAATGATTATGTTCATCCTTTCAGCCACCCCATTCTATTGAGGTGTGTATGGAATGGTTCTGTGTCTAGTTATCCCCATCTTAGAACAAAGAGTTACTAGTTGTTAGGAATTGAGGGGGTCGGAGCATGCAATAAACACGTCGGGAGTGGGTAGGTAATTACAAAAGGTTTATTTAATAATTAATCAAATTAGTTATTAATCTACATGCAACCCCTAGGTGATTAACCATTTTTGAATAATTAAAGAACTCGTCTTGACTGGCATATGTAATCAATTCTGGCGAGTCTTTATGCTATGTAGGATCTCGATCAGTTCCTTAAACCTTCTGAGCCTTTGATGCTCTAGCCAGCGAGCCGAGCCGCGTGCTCTAGACATTAGGTCTGCATTAGATTTGACACGCGTTTGATATAACTTTCTTGATTTTTTTTTTAAAATCAGAGGTTTCTAAAACATAATAATAATAATAAAAAAAACTTCTTGGTGTATTCGTTGTTCTTCAACTTTTGGTCAATTTAAAACAATAACTTTACAAAAACCCTATACCAAGTTGATCCATGAAATACCAAGTTGATCCATGAAAACATAAAAGTCCTAATGCCAAATAAGAAACCTTCGGCAAAAAAAAAAAAAATCAACATTTGAATATAAATTGCAACCTAACAATAAAAAGATTCCAACAACAATCACCTTAAACATGACTCTAATACCAGTTGTTGTGAATTATGGGGTAGGAGCAAGTCATAAACGCGATGAAAATGTGTAAATAATTACAAAAAATTGTTTAATAATTAATTCAATTAATTATTACTCTACATGCAACCCCTAGGTGATTAGTTGTCGTTGTGTAATTAAAGAACTCACCTTAATTGACACCTCTGATCAATTCTGACGGGTCTTTTTATGCTAAGTAGGATCTCAATCCATTCTTTAGACCATCTTGTGTGGAACGCTGCACCAAGTGCCTGGTTGGAAGCTTCCTAGAAAAAAGTGCTAGAAAGAGATTTGACTCAAGCAAAAAAAAAAACTCAATTCTCAGAGGGTTTCTCAAGTTGAGAATTTGATTACTTAGAATTGGGTGGGATTCAAATGGAGACCTCCGAGACATTCTATTTATAGTAGATGAATGAATATTTAAATTAGAAAATACATTATCTTTGAAAATTCAATATTAAAAGATATTGCGAAAATAAAGGATTTTCCCTCCCTTATTTTAAATTGAAAATTCGAAATTTCATACCTCTCTTAGTGGATCGATTTTTCCTTCCCCATTTATGTGGAGGGAATTTCGAATTCGGCCAATATATCTTGGTCTTATTTATTTTTAATTAATATTTATCCAATAAATGCCAATTACATAATATATCCAATATATTATTAATAATAAATTCCTACAATTAATTAATGTATTCAATATATTAATTCTCTACTTTAACAATTATTAATATAATTAATGTGTTCAACATATTAATATATTCTTCATTTAATAATTATTCAATAATCAATCAATTAATATGTCAAATAAATTAATTATAATTCTCAAATTTAATAATACTTATCAAATAATTATTAACCCAATATGTTGGACTTATTTATGATTAATTTATCCACAAAATATTTTTTCCTCTTTAATATTTATTCAAAAAGAGTTTTGGTGTCGGTCTAACCGACACCAATTGTGCCGACACCAAAATAAATAAAACGGCTCCGAGAGACAATTGGTGTTAGTCCGACCGACACCAAAACATTTTTCCAATTTTTTTGGGTGTACGTCGGACCGACACCAAACCCTAATCTTCTTTCCTTTACCCGCGGCACCGAAATCGACCATTCTTTTCTCTTTCTTTCTTCTTCTTTCTCTTTTCCCTTTACCTGCGGCTGATACCTAGCTCAAAAACGCTCTCAAAAGTGCTCTTCGAACTTTCATCTTCCCTCTTTTTTCCCTTCCCTCTCTTTCCCATACATTCATCTTCTTTTTCTTCCCTAACCATTTTCCCAAACCTTCATCTCTTCCGTCTCACAAACCCGCGCCCGAAACTTCTTTTCCCTTCCCTCTCTTTTCCAATCAAACCTTCATCTTCTTCTTCTTCTTCTTCCCAAACTATTTCCCAAACCTTCATCTTCCCTCTCACAAACTCGTAGCCGAAACTCTTCCAAAACTATTTCGCCCAAACCCTCTCACAAATCTCCATTTTTGAACTTCTTCATCTCAAAACCTCCAAAAACTCTTCCTATTTCTCAAAACCTCCAAAAA
>JBBMEG010042081.1:0-18966 GCA_037832605.1 Cyclanthera cordifolia | reverse complement strand
TCTTGAATTGTTGGTTTGATATGGAAGAGATTTGTTATGTGTTAGGAGCATTGAGTTTGTGTGCATTTTGATTGCTTTCCGTTTTGATGATTCAACAGTTTGTATGCTAGTTTGTTTCAACAGTGACATGAAGATTTGTAGTTTGACATATTGTGATGCAACGTTTGGGCAGTCAGTTTTGGTATTGACTCGTTTTTCTGAGGGTCTTTTGTTTGCTGAATGTATAGTTTGGAGAGTTGATTTGTTCTACAGCCATCTTGTTTCCGTTTGTGCTGCTTATGTCCTTGGAGGGGATCTCTCTCATTTGGTTATGTTTCATGTTATTTGGCAACATTATGTTTGAAATCTTTTGTTCTGATTTCACTATTTTTCATATATGTTATTTGTGAGAATAGGTTTAGGTTGCCGTTGATGGATTCAGTTCACCGTTCTGCTGAAGTTCTGACATTATGATCAAGTTCTGAGGTTTTGAAGACCATTCTAATTTGCTTGGGGCGAGCAAAGTTCTGATCCAGTTTTACCTGGAGTTATGTATTTCGGTGATTCTGAAATTATGTTCGAGATGTATCTTCTTTGCCGTTATGATGTATTCGTCAAGAGGGTAAATTGTTAAGTTTTTGTGACTCTACATCTTTAACTTGGGTTAATTAAATGTAACCTTAGTTAAATATTGGGTTAGGTCAAAATTAGGTTAAGCCTTATAAGCCTATATAAGGCATCATTCTTATTGAGGGATTTTAGACACCAATTTTGTACGCTTGAGAGAGTTTTGATTGTGGCTTTGCCATTTGAATAAAGATCATCTCAATAATTTGGATTGTGGACGTAGGGCTAGTTCCCGAACCACGTTAATTCTGGTGTTGCTTTCTCCATCCCTTTCTTCTACTTTTTTTATTCATCTCAATTATGCTTTTAACTTATTTTGTTTTTCTCTCAATTGGATGTAAATTCTGAATTTTGTTTCAACAACTCCCAAGGCCAAACCCTTGGCCCCCCTTCACCTTGACACCCCACCCAGAGCCGACAACAACAAAACTTAAAAGCTTTGAAAATCGGAAACCGCTCACTAATGAGCCCACAAATGAATCCATTTCATTCTCTACCGAGAATTTGATGGATCCCTAAGAACGCACACACTGGTGCCCAAGAACACTGGTCGATGGAGCCTCAAAGAGGACATCTTTGAGTCTGACGAAGGAGATTGAGAGAGAAAACCACTTTTTTTTTTTTTTTTTTATAGTTAAAATTTAGAACTCTAAACCAAAAAAGGTTGGACCGCTGTTCTCTGTTTCACAATTTTTTCTCTGATGACAAACACAAACGCGTGTTCTTCACTCAGCCATAGACTTGTCAATCACAAAATCTAAGCTTCACATTAATCCACCTCACAAGAATCTTGACACACTGCATCGTATATATATAAACGGTTCCAAACTTCAAGCATCTAAGTTTCTACCTTTGACAATTGTTTCTGTCATTTTAGAGCTAACAAGGGCTTTAGATATATAAATTTAATCATCTGCCCGAAACTTCCTTTCTTTTTGGTGCAACTAAAGGTATGAACAACATTTTGATCTTCCGTTCATTCAGCTATTTATTCCAATATACTGTTTTAGAAGATTAAAATGGTTTTGGAGAGAATGATCTCCTTCTCCTATATATTTGGACAAACAAAATCATCTATTTATAATTTATTTTTATCTTTCTACGAAATAACTTTTATTTCACTCAATAATGATTTTATACACTCACCATATTCATCCAAAGTGCAAATAAACATTCTCCTTCATATATTCTCCCTCTATTTAAATTTCCCAGTTAATTATTCTACTTCAGTTTGGCTGAAGTAGGTTTTAAATAAAGAGTTTAAATAATTAAAAGGGTAATGAAGAGAGAAGTTTGGATGATGTGAATAAACATAACATGTCAGAAGATATTTTATTGTATGGTTTGAAAAGCATTGAACACTGTCTTTTTCTAGAAGCTGAAAAGGCAAACTTTGTGTGTTGGCTTGTCAATTTGTGTGTTGGGAAGTACATAAAGCTTTTAGAATAGTGTTGATTTCCGTTTCTTCAAACTAGGCTAGTGAAAAATGATGAGTATGGACATGGAACCTCCGTTACAACATGGATATTACGCGCTGGTGAAAGATGAGAGGGAGGGTAAGAAGGAAAGAGAAGTGGAGAGAGAAGTAGAGAAAGAATGTGAAGAGCTGCCAGTGATTGATATAGAGCGTTTAAAAATGGGTAATATAGAGAGGGAGAAGTGCAGAAGTGAGATTGTGGAAGCTGCAGCAAATTGGGGTTTTTTTCAAATACTCAATCATGGGGTTCCGGAGAAGGAATTGAAGGAAATGGTGTACGAGCAAAGGATAATGTTTAATGAACCATTTGAAAAGAAGCGTTTGAGCAACTCTATGAATTTGGGTTGGACTTACCGCTGGGGGAACCAAGGTTCAATTTATCCAAGTCAATTCTCTTGGTCTGAAGCTTTTCATATTCCTACTTCCCAAGTTTCAACCGGGTATAATCTTTCTAATTTACTTTTCTACATTCATGCCTCTTTGTTGCATCTTTTTATTCTTATAACTAATAATATCAAAATACATCAATCAAACTCTATGATTAGGTCATAGCCTATTTTTACTTTGATTAGGAGAATTATAACTTACAATAGATACTAATGATTCATTACTTTATAAATATAGAATTTAGAGTTTATGCATATGCCTTTAATTACTAGAATTTAGGCAATTATAGTTTGAAAGTTAGTGAGTATAAAATTAATTTAGTAAAACAATGTCCACAAGTTACTGTTCTATTCTTTATTGCCACATAAAAAGCAACAAATTGTACGTACTGTATCGTATATTAACACAGAAGAGTACTTTTGCTTAACCCTTTCTACTTGAATTCAATGGATTCATAATTCATTCAAGTACAAAAATAAATTACTGAAATTACCTCCATACACCTCATAACCCTGTTCATGGGTTTTGTTCACATGTTTGAAGAGTCCAGAATTTCGAGCTAGGATTAATTATTTTATGGTACACCTCTCTTGAAATAACTTTTACCTGGGATTGGATTTTGAGTTGATGAGAGGAGAGGAGAGGAGAGGAGAGGAGAGGAGAGGATAATAGTAAATGGATTGATTAGTAGATATGAAGTACATGTTTAGAGATTAAGATTGATGTTTTAGAGAAGAGACCTGATAAAAACATTTTGAAATTTTGTGTATAGTTTGAGAGATTTTTATTTCCGATCAAATTTGATATAAATTTGATTTGATACTTGATGAGATGTCTAAGAGAACTTGAAATAGGAAGAAGTTGTGATTTATTTACAAAAAAATAAAAATAAAGAGGTTAACTTTCATTCTTCTCTCCATTAAATACAATCACAACAGTACTTTTGAATTCCAGTACAAGATAGAAACATTTTTACTGGAGTGTTGCGGTGATTTAAGTTCGATTTTTGTCAGTTTTGTGCTAAATCAATAACAGAACTAATATCTTCAAGTTTTCAAAAATTGAGTCCAAACGGATGTACAATAAAGGACAAAACTATTGATTTGATTTTAAATAAGTTCGGTTCGATTTTGGTTCGATTTTTTATTTTGATTTCAATTAATATTTGATTTGTTTTTCAAATTTTTTGCTCATTTTAATTTTATTCTAAAAACTATCATTTTTCTAACAAAAAAATAATACTTTTTATAAGTAATAAAATATTCACTATGTTTTTAGTTTATATTTCACATTTAAATTGGTTCTTTTAATTTTTCTCAAATATATATATATTTATTTATTTATGGGTTCTTTAATCAAATTTAAATATAACATTTTTTTTCTTATTATTTATATTTTCATTTCGGTTCAGTTTTTTATTGCTTATCACATCAAGAACCACAATTGAACCAATATATTTCGATTTTCTAAAATAATGATCGAATGATTCAATATTGTTATAATAAACCTAACGGAACTATTGGATCCATTTAATTCGATTCTATCAATTTTCATATTTTCTTTCACCTTTACTGGAGTGTGTGAAGACGAGTTTCCCAAGGATGTTTACCTGAATTATTATTGTTTGTTGTTTAAAGTTCAGGCAACTATATAACATAGTTAAGGTAAAATATCATTTTGATTGTATATTTTTAACCTTTGTTTCACTTTGTGTCAAAACTATCAAAAGTTCAATTTAAGCTCTTTAACTTTGAATTTTGTTCAGTTTTTAGTTCTTGATTTTTAATTTTTAAATTATTTCTAGACTTAAAAAAAACCCTAAAAGTGATCTTACAGTTTTTTCTTTAAAAAAATATTTCTTTAGGTAAATCCAAGTGTTTTTTTTTTTATTATTGAACTGTATAACACCACCACGGTTGATAGGAGAGCTGTACGATAACACTTGAGATGTATAATGATTTTTGGTTAATCATTGTTCATTACTTAGTAATTATTATTGGAGCCCTAAACACACGGAACTAAACTATATTAATATAGAAATGTCTAGGGGTGAGACATAGACGGGAATAACTTTATCATCTTCATGCTTGTTATCTATTTTAATCCACATTTTTGTGAAATTCACTCTAAAATTATGTGGGGGAATAAGGCTATGATTCTCTGCTAAGAATATATGGGTCTAATTTCTAGCGAAAAATTATTACACAATTTAATTCATTTTCTTATTCCCAGATATTTACAATTCACTAAATTTTAAGTAATATTATTTTCAATAATATATTAAGATATCTGTTTATTAGTTTCAATTAGATATTTAATGTAAGAAAAATATTTATCAAAATAAAAATGTCTAAAATTTTATGTATATAAATGCATTAAATTAAATAAAAATAATATGTAGACGCGATGAGAACCGGAAATCGAGAATCTAAAATGAGAAATGCATTTTTCGTTCTCGTCCCATTAAACTCGCTGATAGTTTTTCATCTTCACTCTTTGGTTTAGTGCCTAATTCCAAATTTACTTTCTCATTAGAGGTAAGCCTCCCAGAAAAAAATGGACATCTTTGATGGACATGTCTAATTAAAACAACAAGCTCACTTTCCACATGACATAATATTAATTGAGGGAAAAAGGGGATTTTTTTTGTTTCTGTTTTTTTTTTCTTTCTGAGCACTAACAACTGAGAATGAGAGATTAGGTTGCAAGTGAAGTAAAAATGTTTATCATCAAGAAACACATAATTACATGTAAAGTGTATATAAGATGAAGTGGTATCTAGCTATGGAACCCTTACAGAGGTGTTTGTTTATGAGTTTTAATTGAGTTGGAGGTGTTAAGTTTTATCAAGTACTTGTTTGCGAAGCTAAAAAATAGAGCACTTAAGTGTCCAAATACGTGCTTTATAAATCTACAAAATAAGTTCACGTGTTCCTAATAAATGTTCTATAAACCAATAGAATAACTGTTCCAAATTTTTTTATTACAACTACTATACCAAAACTATCCTACGAACAAACAATTACTTCGAAACCAACAACAAAACCACCACACAAACAAAAAACCTATACAAATATTTTTCCAAAATCATGAAACAATCAAGTATTTAATTATAAACATTTTATTAAAATTATCAAACAAACGAACTATTATAAAAACAAAAAATTCTAAAAATTTCTAATAACTTTTCATTCCTAAACACTCAAAATATATATTTCATAAAATCTCAAACAAACACCAGCTACAGCAACAAGAGACAAGAAGAGAATGAAGATCAAATGCCGATGAGCACACAAGTAGAGGATAAATAAAATGTTATTAAGTGATCGTTTGGCCATCAACTTCAGCTCCAGAAGGAAACGAAAGGAACCTTCTTGGCGTTTGGGGTGTTGGGCTTATCTGTTGGATTAATTCCACACGTAATTCGACCCCTTTCCCGCGTGACTTTAATTTCGTTTTTTGTTTTTATAATTTTTAATTCTCATTTTTCTTTTCGATTTTTTTTTACTCTTTCTTTCTTTCTTTTCTTTTTTTCTTTTTTTAATTACTTTTTTGTCCCTTTTCAGCTTTCGTTTTTTCATTACTAGTTTTTCCTTTTTAATTATTTCCTTTTCAATTTCTTTTTTTCATTAGTTTAGTTTACTTTCTTTTCTTTCCTTTTTAGGTTTGTTTCTCTTTATTTTTTTCTTTTTCTTGTTCGAACTCTTTTTTTTTTATTTTCTTTTCTTTTTTTAAGTTATTATTTTCAATATTTATCTTTAACCTAATTATTTTTAAATCACAATTATATGTAATAAAATCTATTTTTATTTATATATATTTATTTTAAAGTATTTTATTCCAAAATAATAATTTGTCAAAAAGTCTGAATCAAATATGTTCTCTTTCAAATCACCCTAAGATAAGCAATTAGTGATTAACTCTACCATCCTAACTTCTTTATTTACAATTTCTTCCTATTTATATATCTTTGTATTTATTTCTCTTAAATTAAAATATTTAGCATCATTTCTTTATTTTAGATATAATTTGATTTTATTTTGCTAATGTATTACTTAATGAAATCTGTTATATAAAAACATACATTGGTAATTATTAGATTTATTATTTGTAATTGATTTTTTTTTGTTTTTTTGTTTGGAAAAGAAATCAAAATACATATTTATATATTCATTTATTCGAAATACTTTTGTTAAATATAGTAGTTATTATTTTATGTGTTAAATAGAGCTGAGAAAATAAGTTTTGTGTAGGGATGGGATGAGATTTGTAAGAAATATATAGATACATGATTTGATAGGGTACCCCACATGGACTGAAATGGCATGTGAAGTACCTGCGGAGGGTTGCTTCCACGCAAACAGAAACCGTATATGGCACAACCCCATCACATGACCATCACATGACCATCACATGAACGAGTTTGCTACTATCTCGTGGGGTGGGGGGCACACCCTCCAGTTTCCTATCTTTATTTTCCTGCAGGGTTTTTAACCAACACGTTCATTTTGGCTATTACTATTCTCTTTTTTCTTTCCTTAACCTCACATGAGGTTAGATTGTAAGATGTTTGTGCTTTAGTAATGGATGATTGTTTACAAAAAAAAAAAAAACTATGCTCCTTCTATTACCAAAAATAGAAAGATAAAAAATAGAAACTTTTTATTTTATTCTTTGTTTTGATGGTTTCTAAAATATTTAAGGATGAGTAAAACTTAGATATTTGTAAGGAAGTAACCACACATATCAACCATCCACATTTTGGGTGTGTTTAAGTGTAGAGAGAGTGAGAATGATTAAAGGAGGAATGATAATTATAAGTTGGATAAGAAAGGGAATGATTGTGAGAATAATGATTAATTATGTTTGTAGTTAGGAAAATGATTATGGAGAGAATGATTAATTTGGTTTGAGATGAAGAGAATGACAATGAGAAAAATAAAATAATAGGTATAATTTAGTAAAAATAGTTATGCGGAGAATAAAAAATTATTAAGGGTAGAATAAAAAGTAGTTAGAAGGAAAATAAAAAGTAATTTTGGAAAAACATTATTATGGAAGGAATTGACTCAAACACGGGGAATCATTTATAGTCTTATTAATAACTACTTAGCTGACGGTTTTATAACCGTCCGCAAATAACAATAAAAACCGGTGGTTAAATAAGATATGACCGACCGTTAAAATAATCGTCTGTCAAAACTATATCTCTGCCGACGGTTTAATTGCAGCCGGATGGCAACCAAGTTTTTGGCTTATACCCTTTGTCTAGTACATTTTAATTGTATACACATTACTATCGGATATCCTTAGAAAATTAATTGTCAAATAATATTTTTACTAAAAGAATAAGGGCAAGATGTGGGCTGTACCTATCTTTTTGCACCCCAATTCAACGACATATAGTACTTTAAAAAAATAAATAAATAAAAATTGAACGGCATAAGAGAACAAAAATATTTGTTTGAAGAAAGAAATTAAAACAGTTGGTCACATGTGAGAAATTGTCAAGAATCAAATTCATGGACGGTACAAGGATAAATAAATTAACTTTAGGATATTAATTCAATGTATGGATTTCTTTTTTTTTTTTTTTCAAAAAATTGTTAAGAATAAATATCCGTTGGGATATTCACTGGATCTTTTAAATTTTGATATATATATATATATATATACTGAAAATTAATGCAAAATAGAAGGCTGACGTCTTTCTTAAATTTATCAAATTTGAAGGATTTATCTAGATAAATCAAAGGGAAAAGAAAGATGAAAATGGGAGACGGGTTATTTGGGTTGAATTTCAAAATTGTAAAATAATTGAAGGGGTATTTTCAATTATGTAGTGTGTATGTATATGTGTGTATATATATATATATGAGAAATTGCATTAGATATTTTATTCTGAGAGAGTAATTAGAAATGTAGTCAAATTTTAAAATATTTTCGTATTATTATAAAAAGTATGCGTAATACTAATTGATAAAGTGATTATATTTATAATTATTTTATAAATTTGATTAATTATTTATATTATGTAGATCTACGATGGAAACAGTGGTGAAGAAATTAGGGAGGTTAGCAGAGAGGATAACAGAGATATTAGGGCTAAGTTTGGGGATAAAATCGAGTTACTTCAAAGAAAGGTGCGAGAGAGGAAGGAGCAGCATTAGACTGAACCGATACCCGCCTTGTCCATTCGCATCCAAAGTGTACGGACTAATTCCTCACACAGACAGCGATTACTTGACTCTACTTTACCAACCACAACTCAGTGGTCTCCAACTTCTCAAAAATGGTAACTGGTTTCCTGTTAACCCTAACCCACACGCTTTGCTTGTCAACATCGGTGATTTACTTCAGGTTACATCTTTTCTCTTTTCTTTTTTTTTTTCTTTTTTTTTAATTTTACAAAGTAACCAATTTTTTAAATATAACCAAATTTGATTCGAAAATTGATAGACTTTATTTCAATCTAATCAATCAAAATATACTTTAAAAAAGTTAATTGTTATTTTTAAAAAGTCAATGTGGAATAATCCTTGTGGATAGGAAACTCAATTGTCACTATCTTAATTTCTAACAATTAACTTGTTAAAAATATATCTTGCGTAACTAGATTGGTTTGATTCAAGGATTCGGTATTTTAAAAATAAAATGTTCGCAGGTGGACTAATCTTCTTATTATCAATTGATTTTGCAATAGATGTTCAAATGGAGAGAGGGAGATAGATGATTAGACCATCTAATAATAAATTTGCTAAATAAAGTCTTCATATATACTTTTTGGGTCTTTTTTGTTGTTATATGATCTTTTGTAATACTATGCAGGGATGTATTGTGACAGATAGTAGAAAAGTGAAAATAGCCTGACATGCAGTTGTATATACAGTTTGAAAGAAGTCAAACCCTTGAAGAATCATGCAATTAAAAAAATATATAAGAATTTGGGATATAAAATTTGTCACATATTAAGTAATCGAAAAAAAAGTATGTAAATATTAGAAGAGTACCAACCTTTATAAAGAGTGATCTGAAAATAATGTGTAATGCTGCAGGTTGCGAGCAATGATGTATTCAAGAGCGTGAAACACAGAGTGGTTGCTTCTGAATCTGATGAGAGGTTCTCGTTTGCGTATTTCTATTGCCCATCGGATGACGTAGTGATTGAAAGCTGGATGAAGCCAAGCATTTACAGGCAGTTCAGCTACAAAGAGTATAGAAAACAAATAGAAAAAGATGTAGAGAAAACGGGCAACAAAGTAGGCCTTTCAAGGTTTTTATTGCAATAACCTCTCCATGCCCTCTAATGTCCATTTTACTCACTCTAGCTAGCTATGAGAGCAACATTAAATTCATAGTACGAGGCTATACGTGAGTGTTATTTTCGCCCAATATTTTTACCATATGGGGGTTTCGTCTATATATTATATTATATTATATATAATGCTTTTTAATTGTCAACATACATTTATGATCCATTAATAATCCGTTCATTTCTACTACAAAAAAAAGTAATTTTTAATTGTCCACCTCACACACCCGTGTTTGGATCTCATTTAACTGAGAGGAGTTGTGTCAGCGTAGAGTTTGTGATTCTCCTCTCTCAATTTGTACTAAAAAAATTATATTTTTTCCTTTTTGTTCAAGAGATTAAGAATTTTTATGATTTTTGTTGACTATTATTTTATTTATTTATTAATTTTGATTTGAAAATTAGTATTTAATTTATTCTTGTGGTGGTACTAGTTTTCAGGCAGTTAAAGAGTAGTGAGATCTATAAATAGTGATCCTAGATTTCAAGCAGTCAAGAGTAGTGTGATTTGTGCCATTTATTTAGGCTTTAATTATTGATTGTAATTCTGCCTATATCTATAGTGCTGAAGAAAAACAAATAAAAATAAACGGGAGTGGGTTCTCAAGTTAAAATTCTCAGTACAGTTTCGTTCCAAGTTATAATGTTACTTAAATTGTTATCAAAGCCAAGTTGGTCGTTTATCCTCAACACCCCAATTATAAGTATCTATCCTTGATGAAAAATGAAAGTTCTATTTGATTACCATGAGTTATGAGATATCGAGGAAAATGAATTTTCTTTATTAGCTGATAGTGCAACTAAGGTGTAATGAGTACTGCATCGCGAGCTGAAGAAGAAAGACAAGAAGAATTTATATTTCATCCACTAAGGGAAGAATGATGAGACATTTGAGCAAATTGAAGGAACAACAGTCGCAAGTGAGACCTGAACAATTTTGTCTACCTTTTATAAAGATGAACACAAGATCAATAGAGTGCGTCTTCAAACTCTAAGATGCCAAAATGAGTTGCTGCAAGTGCAGACAATGTGGTGACTACATCAATAAGATTATTTTCTGACAAACCAAACCAATGGTGAAACAAAGATAGAGAAGATTTGAGATTGTGACTCCCAGATTTGAACATGTTGCAATTGAATATGTCAATGACCTGTAAAAAATGATAGTAAGGTTGTTATCTGATTTCTTACGATCGCATAAGCAACCGATGAATGACAATAAGATTGAAAACCAATTGAACAGGCTTCACAAGCACAAGCCTCAATTGGTAGCTCCTATCACAAGCACAATAGTTCACGAGACAGAGGACGTGGACGAGGTGGTAATTATTCCAACAAAGGTCATAGTACCCAAAATTAATGGAGGTGTTGAGAAAAATAACATTGGTTTCAATAATAATCTGAAATCAAATTCTACCTAGCAATAAAGAGATGTGATCGTGGAGGACGTAGAGGTATGTACAATAAATCAAATGTGAAATGTTATAATTTTCAAAAGCGTGACCATTATGCAAATGAATGAAAATAAAAATGGTGGAAATTTAGCTGTCAATTGTGCTCAAGAAGACCGTAATCATAAACATGACAAAGAGGATCATGCATTATTAATGATAGCTACATCAAATGAAACACCAAACTACCGCACTTTGTATTTGGATACATGTTGCACGAATCACATGTGTGGTCATAAAGAGCTGTTTATAGATTTGGATGAATCATTTCGCACAAGAGTGAAATTTGATGAGGAAAGGTTCGTTCCAATGACTGAAAAATGGCGAATTTTTATTACTTTGAATATGTACCTGATATGAAAGTAATTTATTTAGTATGAGACGGTTGGCTGAAAAGGGTTATGTGATGCTTATCTCTTGAAATTAACTCTTAATTTTGGATAAAGAAGATAATTTGATCATATAAACCTTTTTTTTTATCACAATACTGTATATTTCCAATAGATTTTAATACGGGTGATTTCAAGTGCTTGAATGCGATAGTGAATGATGAATCGTGGTTATGAGACTTACGTTATGGGCACTTACGTTACAGGATTCTAAAATATCCTAGCTAATGAGTTTCCAACATCTAATGTCGGTGAGCTGTCAGCAACTTTTATTGACCCTCGAAAGATAAATCTTTCAACACTACTGCCGATCAAGGTTTATAGTCTCTAACATAATCCTCTTCCAAGAATGTAGCATTTGTCAATACAAACACATTATTCTCATATGAAGTGTAAAAATAGCCACCTTTCATTTTCTTGGGTAGCCTATGCATAGGCATAACTTTGAACGTGGTTCTAAATTCTTTGGATTTGCAGTCAACAAATATGCTAGACATCCTAAAATCTTGAAGTGATGTAAACTATCTTTACGTCATTTCCAAACTCATAGAGTATGTTTGGGCCGATATTTTCATAATGGTCGGTTTGGTTATGATAACCAAACCCATATTGTTCGGGGGCCCAATTATTTTAAATTCGACAGATAACCCATAAAATGGTGACTCCAGATTGATGAAGCGTCACAAATCATAATTTCAAATGTCGTCGAAGATCTCTTAACACTGCATAAAGAGATGCAGTAATTTGATAGAAACACAATTTGCAAAAAAAATTTCTTTTATTTTTTTAGGGACAACTTTTCTTTCCTTTATTTGGTTTAAAAATATCATTTAGTTGTCAAAAGAGTGATAGCTCAACGACATTAGTGAACGATGAAGGACCATAAGGCCACGGGTTCAAATCCTCACTATCAAGGGATTGGTTAAGGAGTTAACCAAGGAAATTTCTCATGACAAAATGTGAATAAGTCAATCATCAAGGCTGTTGCATGTTTCTCAAGAAAAATTCAATGACGGATCATTGGTTGATACATATTTCCTAATATTTTTGAGTGAGAAATTTATTCCAAGAATTTTCCTAATGACCTCGAGCCACTCATGCTTATTAATTCATATTTAGTCAATAAATATGAATTGATATTATTGGGACATTCAAGAATAAAATACAAAAATATTTATTTATTATTTTTTATATAAAATAATAGGATAATTTTAAAAATAAAATGTGGTAACCAGTTTTAGAAAATAGGTGTTGTAGGGTGCTAACACCTTCCTTACACTCAATCGACTCCCGAACCTTAAATATGGTTTTGTAGACTAGTTTTTCTATTATGGGTGACCAATCACACATACTAGATGATTGGTGGCCACTCCAAACCTCTAACCTCGAAAGAGACCCTTAGGGACGAACGTTGGCTGCTTCGCGTCGCAATGATGTTGCGACAATGTATAAGCCTCTTGAATCTTCTTTGCCTTACTCCTTGCATTGTAATAGGTCATTCATGTACATGCAATAGGTCGGTGGTTGGATTTGTATCATCCCCATTTCTTTAAAACAATTTGTCTTAAATCAAGATTTTCATTTCCTACATCAAAAAGAGTCAAATCAGCCACATTAAAAGTAGAACTTTCGTTGTACTCACCTCGAAGATCTAACTTGTATGCGTTATCTTGACACGTTCAAGCACTTGAAATGGATCATCTCCCCTTGTTTGAAGTTTGGACTTCATTTGATCCGAAAACCTCTCTTTTCTTAGATGAACCCAAACCCAATCACCTTGCTTAAAAATCAATTTCTTTCTCCCTTGGTTCTTGCTAGTGATTAGATTTTCATTTTTCTTTCCAATCCTTTCTTTGATTTCTTTGTGCAATTCTTTGATTTATTCGGCCTTAGAAGATGTTGCATCACTAGTAAACATATTAGGTGGTAATGGTGATAAATCTAGTGGAGATAAAGGATTAAAGCCATACACAATCTTAAAAGGTGAACAATGAATGGTGTTATGAATAGCTCTATTGTATGCAAATTCCACAAATGGTAGAGTCTCTTCCCATGTATTAAGATTCTTAGAAATCAGTGATCTAAGTAAGACTCTCAACGTTTGATTAACCACCTCGATTTGTCCATCAGTTTGAGGGTGACATGTTGTAGAAAACAAAAGCTTGGATCCCAATTTTCCAATAAGACTTTTCAAAAATGACTTAAAAATTTAACATCTCTACCACTCGCGCTTATTTTGGGAATGTCATGCAATCTAACCACTTCTCTAAAGAAAAGATTAGCTATGTTTGTAGCATCATCTATTTTGTTATGTGGAATGAAATGTGTCATCTTACTAAACTATCAACAACCACAAAAATGCTATCATGATGTTTTCTAGTATTTGGTAAGCCCAGAACAAAATCCATGCTAATATCAACCCACAGCTCGCTATGAACATCTAAAGGAGTGTAAAGACCATGTGGTTGTATCTTAGACTTAGCCTCCTTACATTTGAAACATTGTTTGCACACTTGTTCATATCATTTCTCATTTTCAACCAATAAAAGTGACCACTCAGCATGCTATATGTTTTAAACTCTCCAAAATGATCCATAAGTCATCCCCCATGAGCTTGTTTCACATGTGTTTAAAACCAAGAATCTTTGCACTAAGGGAATAAAATAAAGCATACCTTCTTGATAATGCATCAGACACTACATTGTTCTTACTTTTTTTTTTGTAATGAACGACATAAGGAAATGTCTCAATGAATTCCACCCTATTAGCATGTCTTTTTTTGTGCTTTGTTTGGCTTTTGAGATGCTTCAAGCTTTCATAAAAACTCTTTTTGCCACAAGTAATGTTGCCAAACTTGCAAATCCCTCACAAGTACATGTAGCTCTTTGTCACATGTTGGATACTTCAATTGTGCTCCGTTTAGCTTTTCACTAAAGAACATGATGGACCTTTTTTCCATTATCTTGTTAATGGCTCGACAATCAACACACATCCTCCAAGTTCCATCTTTCTATGGTACTAAAATCACCAAAATGAAACAAGGACTCCTGCTTTCTCTAACATATCCTTTATCAATGAGTTCTTCCACTTGCTTTTGAATCTCCTTCATTTCGGTAGGATTGATTCTCTAGACATCCATATTTGGAAGAGCCGCTCAAAGAGTTAAGTCAATTTGGTGCTAAATTCCTATTAGACGGGGTAATCATGTAGATGCATCTTCATGTGGAAGCATGTCATTAAATTCCTACAAAAGAGACTTAAAAACACTTCACAAAGCATCGTCAGATTTTGGCTCATTTGCCAAACACATTCATTTACACATAAGTACAAATTTGGGTTTTTGAGATAATACATTCTTCACTTCCCTTTTTTGTATAACCAAACTCTCATTTTTTTTTTCTTTTTTTTCCCTCAAATACACTCTTTTCTCTCTCTTTATTTTCACTCACTTTTTTCCCTCACATTGATCTCTTTCTTCACTCTTCTCTCTCACCTTACTTTCTTCTCTCTTCTCTTCATCTTCAATTTTTTTTTTCTTTTCTTTACAATTTCAAATGATCACAATGTATTTCATATGGAGACAATGGAAGTAAAGTAAATTTCTTTCCACTAAAAGTAAAAGTATACTTATTATCAATCCATCAAATGTAACCTCTCTATCATATTGCTAAGGTCGGCCTAACAAAAAATATTTAGCATGAATAGGCACAACATCACAAACAACTTCATCTTTATATCTTCCTAAAGTAAAACAACTTCATCTTTATGCCTTGGAGTCTGTCGTTCCACTAAATGGTGGAATTTTGAGTTTAACTCCAGCATCTCTATCTTTATGAACTTTTTCCATCCTTCTTGGTTGCATAATGTTTGTACGGTTATTTCTTCCTCCCCTTGCATAACCTTTTCCTCCACCTGCATAACTTAGATCCTAAGACAACTCACTCAAGAATTAGTTTGATAAAGACTAATCCAATGAATTGATTTACATTCAAACCTAAAGCAAGATTTGAAAAAGACAACACCAAATGGGGTCAAGAAAACTCACGTTTTTATATCAATATTTTGTCTAAAATGAGATTTTACAACCCTTTTTTAGGCCAAAATTTTGTGCATGACTTGGAATACAAAAAGCTCTTAAATGCACTTTGTGGAAAATAAGACCTAGGAAGCCAAAAGTCAATTTGTACATCAATTGAGAGGCTTAAATGCTGGACAAAAGGGTATATATGCTTTAAATACATCTAAAAAACTAATCTAAAAAGTCTTTAGCAATTATGAGCTTGTTTGACAAGGTTTGAAATTAAAAAGTCCCAAAATTTGAAATCTGAAAATTCCTTGATTTAAAATTATGCAATATTGAATTTCCATAATATATGATTTCCTTCATGTCATCTTTATTACCTTTATGCCATCTTTATTTCATTCTCTTCTTGACTTGTTGTGCTAATGTTGTAAATGAATTTGGCCTAAAAAAGCTTTGTCTCTTCTTGTGCATTGGCAAGCTTTTGAAGATGTAATGTATAAGTCTCTTGAATCTTCTTTGACTTATTCCTTGTAATAGGTCTTTCAGGTACATGCAATAAGTTGGTGGTTGGATTCGTATCACTGTACAACTGTAAAGAAAGTCAGGACCTTGTTATAAAAAGATCTGAAATATTCAAAGTAAATAAGAAAATATTTCTTTCTCTCTTGACATGGTATCAAAGAAATCTTTCACACTCTTCTAATTCTTCTTCTTCTTCCTTCCTTCCTTCATTAACAACTACCATCTCTTCCCTCATTCCTTGTGTGTATCTTCATCGGCAGAACAAGTGACGTCAAGCGGCGATGAAGTTGAAAATGTAGACACTCTAAATGAGTCGAATGTTAAAGATAATATTCAGACTCAACTAAAATCGTTCTATATGCATCATTCTTTCTCTTCTACTGAAGTTCTTGTTACAAAATTACTAGTCGATGTGAAAAATTACAACTCATGGAAGCGTGCGATGCTAATCACACATTCAGAGAAAAATAAAGAATGATTTGTCTCCAGAGACATCAAGAAACCAACGAACCTTAAAATAAACTGGGCATAGAAGTGCTACAACGACGTTATTACCTCCTAGACCCTTAATTCCATTTCGAAAGGCATTTCAGTGAGCATAATCTATACTGGTTTTGTTAAGGATGTTTAGGATGAATTGGCTGAATGTTTCAAGGGAAATAATGGACCTATGATTTTTCAGCCGAGAAAATCTCTTGCAACTACAGGACACGATACACTTTCAATTGAAACATATTTCATAACTTTTAAAATGATTTGGCATGATCTGTGTGATCTCTGTCCAACTGATAATTGCACTTGCGGTGGCCTAACAACCTTCATTAATCACTGTCAAATGGAATATACATTACATTTCTAACGGGAATGAACAAGGTGTATTCAAAAGTTCACATTCAAATTCTCATGACGTGTCGTTAGCCTCTATTAGTAAGGTGTTTTCTTTAGTTGTGCAAGAAAACCACCAGAGAGTAGCAGTTGGAGTTTTCAGGCTTGCCGATTTTGTTGCCTTTCTTATAGCCAAAAATGTAAAGATTTCCAAGAAAGAGCCTTCTTGGTCTACTTACACACATTGTGGAAAGAAGGGCCATACTATTGAAAAACATTACAAACTTCATGGATTTCCCTTTGGTTTTCAATTCCGCTCATCTCGGAATATTCATGAAAACAATTACGCCACTATGGACTCATCTCCATCCTCTAGTTTCTTAGCCACACTTAGCACCGATTAGTGCTCTAAGCTAATAAATTACTTAACACTCAAGCATCAATCGATTAACCTGAGTTAATCAAACATGCTTCAGGTATTTCTGCAACTTGAACACCTATTAAATATGATATAAACAGTTGGATCATTAACCATGGTGCTTCTACGCATATATCATATTGTCATTCTCTGTATTTGAATTGGAAGAAAGCCTTTGGTGTTACTGTGTCATTGCTCAATGCTGCCTGATTTTTAGTTGAGTTTATTGTGGATATTGAACTTGCACCTGATATTGTACTGTTAGATGTACTTTATTCCTTAATTTTCCTTCAATCTGATGTCTGTGAGTTATCTTCTAAAAGCAAGCAATCTGTCATTAATTATAGTTCATTAGTGTATCATGTGTTTTACAAAACATGAAATCATCGAAGATGACTGACAAGGCTGATTGTTTAGCAGGGTTGAACATATGGCGTATATCAAGGCTTTCTCCTTTACAATCTCAGTAAGTACTTGGCATAACAGACTCTGGTACTTATCAAATAGGAGACTTGAATCTATGAAAGTTGTATTATTTTTTTGTTCTTCCCATCTCAAAACATTTCATGTTTGCCCATTAGCAAAACAAAGGAGACTCTCATTTCAATTTAATAATAATATTGAAAATGAACGGTTTAACCTTGTTCATTGTGACATTTGGGGACACTTTCGTGTTAATACTCACTCTGGATATCGTTTCTTTTTAACCCTTGTAGATGATTGCTCTAGATATACTTTGGTGTTTTTAATGAGGATAAAATGAAATTCTTTAAAAATTACTCCAAGGTTTTTTAGACTATAAAAACTCAGTTTTCAAATAACATAAAAGTCTTTAGATTTGATAATGAAAAGGTGCTACTATTCAATGAATTTTTTGCTTCTACTGATAGAATTCACCAGTTTTCTTGTGTTGGGAGACCCAAACATAATTTAGTTATTGAGAGGAAACATCAACACCTCCTAAATGTATCTCGTGCACTCATTTTCTTAGTCCAAGTTGCCCTTGAGTTTTTGGGGGAGATTATGTTTTAACTACAACCTACATTATCAATCCTGTTGCCATGCCTCTTTTTATAAACAACTAAACTCCATTCTCAATACTATATAAAGAGGCAGTAGATTACCTCATCCTTGTTCATTCGGTTGTTTATGTTATGACTCAACTTTACAATCTCATAAAAGCAAATTTGATGCTCGTGCAACAAAGTGTGTGTTCATTAGCTATCCACCAGGGAATGAGGGATATAAGCTCTAGAACATTGAAACAAAGTCAAGTTTTGTGTCTAGGGATGTTGTGTTTCATGAAGAGTCATATCCATTCCATGATACTGATATAGAGGAGCCTCAGGATGATGTTTTTGCTGAAACTATATTGCCAAGGCTTATTACTTTCTTACCAGCTGATCAGTTCTCTTATGAGAATTCAAATAATCCTCTTGCACTTGCAAAGCAGTTAGGAACTGAGCAACCTACTTCTCCTTGTAGGATCGAAAGGCAACACTAGAGGGGGTGAATAGTGTTTGCTAACTTTTTAGTTCTTTAAAAATAATTTTAT
>JBBMEG010042060.1:0-18972 GCA_037832605.1 Cyclanthera cordifolia | reverse complement strand
TGTTAATTTGGAGAGAAATGCTGAGTAGAGAAGAAAATGAGGTAAAAACTTTTAATTTAGGCCATTGAATAAGAGTACTTAAAGATAGATGGTTGAGATTTTTAAAGTTAAAAAACGGTAAAAAGTGAAAATAGAAAATAATATAAATAGAATATTATTATTATAATTATTCTTTCTTTTTTTGAGTACATTATTATTATTATTTTAGGGTCATGAGCTTCTTTCTGTTCTTTTTTTTCTTCAAAGTTCAAAAGGAACTTTTTATTATTATTATTATTATTTGAATATATATACACAAACTTTATTTTTATTTTTTTTTCAAAAACCACTTCGTATTTTTCGTTCAAATTTATTTTGACTATAACTTCTTCGTTTCAACTTCGATTTGAGTAACTCAAATTGCATTGGAATCTTGATTTCCAACACTACATTATGAACATCTTGATACTTCAAAATTATTAATAATTAAGATCAAGTTTGTTATCATCAAAACATTTATTAATTAAAATTAATTAATTTAGGATTAAGGGTCAAATAGCCAATAGTCAAGTCCTACTTGGGAATTCAATCAAGCTCATCATGTTCACTCGTCTATATTTATAAGTTTAAGGCCTTTGCTAGTAAGCTAGTCTTCTACTTCGTCCCCTTAGTTTTCATTCTCATCGTTGTTACATGTTCATAGAAATTGTAGTGTAATCCTTTTTTTTGTATCAAAGAACATTCGGGTGTCAATTTACTAAAGCGTTGGCGAAGGAGATGCAAAATTATTTTATGTTCATGTTGCTAGTATACTTTTTGTTTTAAAAGTTTATTTTTATAAACCTGACTGCTGCTCGGAAGAGTTTGTTTTAATAATTCGTAATGAAATTAAGGGGCTATTTTACTAATACTTTATGTGTTTTGGTTAAGCTTAACCAACAATGGTATGGTTTGTTTGTCATTTTTGTTTGTTGTTAAGATGCTTACCTTTGGTATTAAGAGTGTTTTAGAAGGCGTGATGGAAGGGTTTTCTTGGTCTCTGTTGTGTTGCTTGGTTGTTAGCTGTTGATGTGAATAGGACAGTGTATAAAAACTTAAGTTAAAGATCAATTTGATTATATGAGGATTGATTGGAAGGGAACTCTGCCTATGGAAGGTTCAATCAAAGGATAGAAAAATTTAAGATGACGGTTTAGGAACACCTCTACTTGGGAATGCAACCTAGAGGTTGAAACAACTAAGAATTACATATCACTTTGTACAAGCTCAAATAATGTGATTAAGTTTTAATTTGTGTAAAAACATGGTAATATTTCACATTAAATTCAATCTAACCAACATAGGTATAAGATTATGATTGTGATGAACAAGATCAGCCTAGTTCATCTTAGTAGAAGGGAACCTTATTTGAAAATAGATAGTGGTTGAAGGATCGGTGTCAACTGGTCATGCGATCTCCATCAAAAAATGAATTATAAGATCTAAAGTAGGGCTACATGTTGTAGTTTTGAGTGATCGCCTTCGGTTGTTATTTACTAGGTCAATATGAGGGTGTGTTTCTCGAAAGAGATAGAACTGGGATATTTGTATTTAACCTATACTTGGCAACACTTATTGAGATATATCAACAAGTTTGAATTGGTGGGCAACACTATCAAGTGATTGGTTATGAAGTTAATGGAATCCTAGATCAAAAAATTGTAATTGAAATCATAAGGATAAGAGTTATCTTTAGTATTGGGTTATTTTCGGTTTAGAAGAGTCTCACTCTAAAGAGGAGAATTTGACATATTCTTCGACGACACTTACTCTAAACCTTTATAGTTGTACCAAGACATTAATAATTAATTATTGTAGGGTTTCTTGTGATTTTAACTTCACAAGTTTTAAAATCAATTTTTATTCCAATACTTATGAATGAAGTTTTAAATGGTAATCAAAACTTAAATGTTCTTTTTCTTGTTTTCAACACTAGGTCTAAAACATTGGTCTTGATTAAGTTAATTGAAAAATAATCGCAAAAATTTGTGATTTCTATTTGTTATAATTTAGGGGTCAATTTGCAATTAATCAAAATTTGATCCCTAATTTCTTCCCCTTAATTATTTATAACGAATTCTTCATCATCTTGGCTTTACGTTTTCCCTCGAATGAATAACAAAAATGGCTCATTAGCCCAGATGGTTATGGTGTAGGTATTCTCTTTTTTTCCCCTCTTTTTGAACCGTCTTAAGTTCTTTCGACCTAAATTCAAATTATCTTTTTTTCCTCTTTTTAAATAGTTTTAAGTTCTTTCGGCCTAAATTCAAATTATCCTTTATGATATGGACTTTAATTATTGGGATATAATTTTGATTTGAGACTCTGGTGTTGTACGGATAAAGTGTGAAACTCAATAGAATTTGGGCAAATTTGTGATTTCCATTTGTTATAATTTAGCGGTCAATTTGCAATTAACCAAAAATTGAGCCGTAAATTCTTCTCATTTACTTATAACGAATTCTTCATGTCTTTAGCTTCGTGTTTTCTCTTCAAACGAACAATAAAAGTTGCATATTAGCCTAGTTGATTAGAGCGTTGTGCTAGTAATATATAGTTCATAGGCATGAAACCTGTATAAGCCATCATGTTTAAAATAGCTTGCTTGGTTATTGTGACAAACCACCTCTTGAAAAAAGCTCGAGAGGTTTTTATTTTCTTAAAAAAAAATCTTTAATGCAATAGACTTTAAATACTGGGATTTAATTTTGATATGAGACTTGGAGGTTGTAGGGCTGAAGTGAGAAACTCATTAGAGTTTAGCAAATTTTGGATTTCCTGCAACAACACAAAGATGTATAGCTTTAAAAATGGATTTTTAGCCTTAAAATCATTAAATGAATTAACTTAAAGGTATTAAGTGTAGCTTTGTAACCATTTGTACCTATCCAAACACCATTCTTGAAATCACTGTTCATGGTTTCCTTCTTCAAGCTTTTGTGAAAAAACCCATCTTCTTTGGCCAAATTTATCAACCACCATCGTCGATGGAGTTGAACAGCAGTCTGTCGCACACACCTGCCTAAGTCATGTCGAGCCACTTATTTCCGTGAGACGCGTCGCACGTCAGCGTCTTGTCGAGTTTCACCGCTTCTGTTTCAAGAACAGTCCGATCGCGCTGGGTTTCGCCTGTCTGGTGATTTCTTGTGGCTTCTTGAGATTTATTCTAAAACTAAGTTCTATTTGATTGATTGGAAACCTCCCTTATTATGCACAAATTTCTTTTTTTAACTTGTCGTGTTGGCCAAGTTGATTTTGAAACCCTATTTGTTGTTTATTTGTGAATTGCTCTTTAGATCTTTAACCTAGTTTTTGAATATATGAGACATTGTTGATGTACGAGATTTCCATTGTTGAACCTATATTAAAGGGTGACCAAATTATGAGTTTTGTTCTTTAACCAATCATGTAAAATGATCATTTAAATCCTTAAGCCTTGTTTAATTACATTTAGGCCATGGCTCTTTGAAAAGAGAGACCCTTTGACTAGGTTTCACTAACTTTGATTGGTTAACTGAGTTGATTGAGTCCCAAGACCCGAAACTTTTTTTTTTTTTTAGTCCCTTTTAACAATTTCAATGTCTTGAGTCTGTTTTTTAGTCTTAGGTGCTAGTTCTAACCTATTAATTCATTAGGGCCATATTTGAGTACCAGCCTCCGTTGAATGATGGATTTGGAGCTAAGAAGCTCAAGTGTGGATTCGAAAAAGTAAGGGGATCTTATTCTTAGCTTGGGCATTGTGAGTTATAATAAGCATGTGGTGTATGAATTTGGTGGTATTTACTTTTTGATTTATATTGACTGTTCTGTTTGTTGTGCGAAGTTTACTGAATGTTATTGCTATGTACGAACAATATATAATGTGATGAACTGAGATGTTGATTTATGATGTGCTCACATGTCTTCATGATACATTCATTGACTTGTTAATTATATCGATGTGAACCTGAGTATTTGCACTACATATGCGTCCATGAAAAAATCATAAGTAACCATCAAATTGAAGGCCTAGGAGTGGCATTTCCCTGCAAGGGTAGCCATGGAAGTGTAAATTATGATCTAAATGGGGCCCGGGAGTGGAATGTTCTATTAGAATAGCCCCGATGTCACCATCACCATCTATTGAAGGCCCGAGAGTGGCATGTCCCAACGGTATAGCCCTGGTGTCACCATGCTATCTATTAAAGATTCAAATTTGCAAGGCCCTACGTGGCTATCCCGGTATTACCATTCATCATATGCATCATCTGATATCTTGTTTATGAAAACCATTTATTTTATACATGTTTGTACTGATACCAAGTTAGGGATCCTTACTGAGTTTCACGACTCACCCTTTTTTCATTGTGGATTTCCCCCAGGTACCTAAACCAGGATGCTAACCAGACTGCTGCAATGACTATGGGTATCGCTGCATGAGAGTCTAAGGAAGTCCTAGTATGTTTTTAAATCCGCATATTTAATGATTATGACTCCCTGAGTCTATTAAAATTTTTTTGAATCCCACTGTATAAATGTTTTCAATAAATGCATTTATTGATCCGCTAAAACCCATTTTATAACTAATTGTCATGCATAGGAGTTGAGTAAGGTCCTTGGTTTATTTCTTTGAAAAACCCGGGTCTTTACAGTTGGTATCAGAGCCCAGAGTCATAGATTTTGTAGTCTGACTTACAATATAAGTCGTCTGATCTCATAGTCATCAACGAGCTGGTCATCATCAGGTAACAAGTTGGATTTTTTTTTTATACAGTTGAGCATGTAGTACAGTGCGGCCTTTTGTGATTGCTTCACGTAATATTTTGACCATGATTAAGAGAAGTTGACATGATAACCTGTGCATGAGGTATATGGATGATAAATATTGATGTGATATACTAAACATGTTTGATGTGGATTGATGAATATCGTTGTGATATCTTGTTGAAACAATGTATTGTATCTTGGTTTTGAGTTTCAAAATTAACTACCTTGAAATTAGCTTGGAATTTAGGTACCCGGAGGCAGACTTGAAGTTCTGCAAACGAAACTAAATAGTTTAACTATGAATCCATGAGATAGTGTCTGGTGGTAGGTCATCCTTAAAGTGAGAAGTTGAGTGGATTGCTATTAGCTCATCATACCGTAAGTTGGATGGTCCAGTAGTAGGTTAGTTGACCAAGTTTTGTAAGACTGCCCGACTAGTATGTGGGAAGGTCCGAGTTCTGAATTGATTTATATCTCCTCAATGCCTGGTTCGTGCTAGGTCGAGTTAGATTGACTAGTTAAGCTTGTTGTTTCATTGTTTCGAGCCAGAAGTGCCAGAGTGTTCCTAGAGTTGTAGGAGCAAGTTAGTAGTTACCTTTGGTGGCTCTGTTTTTCCTGAGTTCGTGGTAGTGGGAGCTATTGTTTCAAAGTTGTGTTTCTGAGTCGAGTTATCAGATTTGTGATGGTAACTTAAGAAATTAAGTGTAGCCTTGTTGCTACTTTTTGCTCTTACTGAAAAGAAATTTTGTGTTTGAGTTTCCTGACCATTTAAGGTTGCAGCTTGTGGACCGAGGTGCCCGGGTAGTTGGTGTCTCGTTGTGTCCTCTTGGTGCGAAAAAAAAAGAGCTTGTGGTAGCTGTGTGCATTCTTTGAGATGAAGTGTTGCATGTTTGTTATAATAAACCATTTGTTGAAGTTCAAGTTTGAGTTTGGAAACTCAATGATTGTTCATACCTTTTGAGGTAGAGTGAGGATGTATTGGAATCTAGAGTGGTTCGTGCGTTCGTGTTGGTACTTTACCAAGACTATGATGTTAGTTGCCAGTAGAGGCTTGGTTGGTTTACCTCTCCGAGAGTGGTTGTTGGTGGACCTTCCACTCCAGTTTCTTCATGGAGGATTTGGGCTACTCCTCCTGAAGAAACCATTATTATTAACCAAACAAACCCTTTTTCTTCTATCTCTGCAAGAAAACTAGCGGCTGCACTTTTGGAGTTTCATCACTATCTTCCACTTTCTAAAATGCACAGAGCTCCCAATAATGGCGCTGCTGATTCAAGGCTCATCCGCCATCGCCGCTACTTCCATCATCAAAATCCTCATAAAGACAAACCCCTTGAACTTTCCAACTTTCTTGGTGCTGATCCTTGCCCTAGCTATTCCTTAACAGGTCTGCTTTGTTGTTTTTACTCAACTACTTTTATGTTGGTGTTCTTGATTTGGGGTTTTGGATCTATGACTGTTTTTTTTTTCTTTTTTGTTTATGTTCGTACCCCTTCCTATTAGGGATTGAGAGATGGGTTTTCTGTTTTATTAGGATTTTGTGATGATTTAAGTGTGTTAGGTTGATTTATGTTGATTACTTGATAGTAGGGAATGTACATCTACATTCCAATTCCAGCGTCTGGAAATAGTTTTTGCAAAATCTTCACTATACCATTTGTTACGCGGTATGAGTCCATTAATTGCTGATGTGCAGCGTTTAAACCGATATATCCAGCACCTCATGTTATTAGGACGTGAGTGACTCTCTGTTGATTCATTGCAAATTTGGCTGAGGTACTTCGCCGATGGTCAAAGACTTGGACGATAAAGGTGTGCTCTCCTCTAAGTCTTAGGTTTGAGACCCACCCGTAACATTAATTTTGTATACACCTTCCGTGTCTTCGTTCCTTTAATGTCTCTCGGTGCCTGACTTAAGGACGGACATGATTATCTTGAGTATAATAGTGGAGCAAAGCTTTGATTCTTCGGTTTGAGAATTGGTTGAGCATAATAATATAAACTGTCGTAAGTGAAGCCGAAGTAGGCCAAAATGATCTTTCCTACATAATTTCTATTCTGTTTGGAATCCCGATAATCGACCTCTAAATGACTTAGATCTACCAAATCTTGATCGACTCCTCAACCTACCAAAACTGGGCATTTGAGAAATTTCTATATTTCAAAAAAGTTAACGAGTCAAGTATAAGAATGGAATTGTAGTATATTGTCTAGAAATTGAAAGGAAGTCTAGGGGAGTGAAATCCAAAAAGAAAACAAATGCTTTAGAATGAATCAAGGAAGTGTAGGGTATTACCTTTGGGGGATTCATTCAACTGACGGTCTGTTGGTTCTCATCGTGAACAGGGAAAGAAGACCAAGAATCCATTGGAAGAGGAAGAAGAATGAAGATGAGGAATTGGAGAGCTAGGTTTGGTTTTTTTGTGGGATTGATTCTCGGTGATTACATTTCTGGGATTTTAACCGAAAGCAGAGCGATTGGAGCTTTTTTGGCGGAATGAAGGGTTTTACTGTATATTAGCGTGTGGAGTCGGCTCTTGAACATAACTTCTATAGACATTACTGTACTTCAGCTTCTTTCAAAGAAGATTCTATATTCCATCAAAATTAAAGAATCATTGATCGAAAATGCTTGATCTCTTCAACCCCATCAAAGAAAACTTAAAATTTTGTTGATTGTCAGAGTCTTTGATCACATCTCAAGAAGAAACCTCCAATGAATTAGTGCAAAATCTTGTCCCCGATTGGAAACAAAATTGATTTTGATTCTTGACCCAAGTGAAGAACTCATTTATGTACTGTTCTACCACCAATATGTCCATCGCTCAAACAAACTCCAAATGCATTCAATTGCAAAATAGATTCAAAGATCCACAGCTCAAAATTGTTCACCGAACACCAAAAAACTAAAAATCAACAATAAACTCGCAAAATCCTTAATCTGAATACTAAAACTCGAAGAAACAATCAAATTTGAGGTAGGAAAATGAAATTCATAATTAATGTTGCGTTTATCCATTCCATTAGAAATAAGAACACCACCTAATAAACGACATTAAATGATCAAGATATAAACAACAATTGTGACAGAGGCGAAATCATACCACGGCAAATGGTCCGAAGAAATCAGCCTTTAAACCCACCAGTAAAAACAATCCAGTTGAGCCGAAAAAAGGAAAATGATAGAAATTTGTTAAGGGATGAAAAGGAAAAAAAAACAGTAATTAGTCAGCGGAAAACAAAACCCAGAGGAAAAAAAAGAGAAAATTTGAGAGTAATTTAGTGAGAGAAATTCATATTTTGTTGAGGTGTTCAAGATTTCTCACAACCAAATACTGAAAGTTTAAGAGAGAGTACGGAAAAGTCTAGATTTGAGAGAGAAGTCTCTTAAGGTGCTCATCTCAGGCGTTAGGGTGAAGAGGGTTGGTAAGAGCTTATGTTTATGAGTTGTGATTCGAGATTGGAGATTTGGGGTAGATTCCCATCAGATGCTTCCTGTTGAATTGTTGAGCTTTTGGCTAGGGACAGTAGTTTACTTTTAAAAATAAGTTGTGCTTTGTCACAGGTTGTTGTTTATTGTTACCTCAGTAGCCATCGTTCAAGTGACATTTTCTGAGCTAGTATTTCGAGCAAGATTTTGGAGCTGCTTGCTCTTTTGAGTTTTGTAAGAGTATGATTTATTGCCTTGGTTAGTATTCCGACAGAGTCTGTGCTCATATAAGATAAATTGATGTTCAGCTTGGTGATAGCTTGACGGTAGAGTCGAGAGCAAATCTATGAGATTGTTATGTTGACTTTTGGATAGATTGGATGTTCAATATAGTTTTGTTGTTTTGGATTGTGCCTTGGTGACAAGGTTTGTGAAGGATTCTCATCCTCGTTCTTGCATTGGTTGAGTTTTACTTAGGTTGAATTTGAGGCTTGTTAGCTAGAGGTTTTAGTGTTGAATTGTTGTTAGTTTCTGTATTATTTTGACTTGTTGTTAAGTTTCCTTTTGTTATAGTGGCTCAAGAGTCTCGTGGTTTATTGGAACTATTGGAAGTGTGTTGGTTTACTTTAAAGGATAGTAGCTTCTAAGAGTTCTGTGCTTGGAAGACTTGGACAGATCATGATTTTGAATGATTAGTTTTTGTGATGTTGGATGTGGCTTTGCTCTCTTACTTGTTGAACTTGTGTTAGGTTATGTTGTTTGTTGCTAATGAGTGCAGTTCGTTGTGTGGAAGATGAGTTCAGTTTAGTGAATGACACTCTTTTTCTCCTTTTTTTTTTTTTATTGTTGTGTGGCTTATTGGTGATGGATGTTTTTGTCTAGCTGGTTAGTTCCGACCTTAGACAACTTTCGAGGACGAAAGTTTTTCAAAGGGAGTAGTATTGTCACAATACAAAGATGTATAAAATGGATTTTTAGCCTTAAAATCATTAAATGAATTAACTTAAAGGTATTAATTAAAAAAAAACTTTATTTATAAGTGTAGCTTTGTAACCATTTGCACCTATCCAAACACCCTTTCCTTGAAAATTTACTCTTCATATCCACTAAAACAAACACTCCCGTACCTATTTTCAAAACACTCTTAATTTTGACCTAATAACTATTTTCTCTCTCCCTTCTTGAAATCACTATTCATGGTCTCCTTCTTCAAGCTTTTGTGAAAAACCCATCTTCTTTGGCCGAATTTATCAACCACCATCGTCGATGGAGTTGAACAACAGTCTGTCGAGCACACAAGCTTGAGCCGTGTCGAGCCACCGGTTTCCGTGAGAGGCGTCGCACGTCAGCGTCTTGTCGAGTTTCACCGCTTCTGTTTCAAGAACAGTCCGATCGCGCTGGAGTTTCGCCTCTCTGGTGATTTCTTGTGGCTTCTTAAGATTTATTCTAAAACTAAGTTCTATTTGATTGATTGGAAACCTTCCTTGTTATGCACTAATTTCTTTTTTTAACTTGTCGTGTTGGCCAAGTTGATTTTGAAACCCTATTTGTTACTGATTTTTGAATTGGTCTATACATCTTTAACCTAGTGTTTGAATATATGAGACATTGTTGTGTGTATGAGATTTCCATTGTTTAAAACTCCATTGTTGAACCTATATTAAAGGGTGACCAAATGATGTGTTTTATTCTTTAACAAATCATGTAAAATGATCATTTAAATCCTTAAGCCTTATTTAATTGCATTTAGGCCATGACTGTTTGAAAAGAGAGCTTTGACTAGGTTTGACAAACTTTGATTGGTCAACTGAGGTTATTGAGTCCCAAGACCCGAAACCTTTTTTTTTCAAAGTTTAGTCCCTTTTAACAATTTCAACGTCTTGAGTCTGTTTTTTATAGTCTTAGGTGCTAGTGCTAACCTATTCATTCATTAGGGCCATATTTGAGTACCAGCCTCCGTCGAATGATGGATTTAGAGCTGAGAAGCTTGAGTGTAGATTCGAATAAGTGAAGGGATCTTATTCTTAGCTTGGGCCTTGTGGGTTATAATAAGCATGTGTAGTATGAATTTGGTGGTAATTACTTTTTGATTTATATTGACTGTCCTGTTTGTTGTGAGAAGTTTACTGAATGTTATTACTATGCTACGAACAATATATATTGTGATGAACTGAGATGTTGATTTATGATGTGCTGACATGTCTTCACATGATACATCCGTTGACTTGTTAATTATATTGATGTGAACCTAAGTATTTGCACTACATATGCGTCCATGAAAAAATCATAAGTAACCATCAAATTGAAGGCCCGGGAGTGGCATTGCCCTGCAAGGGTAGCCCCGGAAGTGTAAATTATGATCTTAATGGGGCCCGGGAGTGGCATGTTCTACTAGAATAGCACCGGTGTCACCATGCTATCTATTGAAGACTCAAAACTGCAAGGCCTTACGTGGCCATCCCGGTATTACCATTCATCATATGCATCATCTGATACCTTGTTTATGAAAACCATTTATTTTATACATGTTTGTACTGACCCAAGTTAGGGACCCTTACTGAGTTTCACGACTCACCATTTTTCCATCGTGATTTCTCCCAAGTACCTGAACCAGGATGTTGACGAGGCTGCGGCAATGACTATGGGTATCGCTGCATGAGAGTTTAGGGAAGTCCTAGTATGTTTTTAAATCCGCATATTTAATGATTATGATTCCCTGAGTCTATTAAATATTTATTGAATCACACTGTATATCTGTTTTCAATTAATGCATTGATTTATCCGCTAAAACCCGTTTTATAACTAATTGTCATGCATAGGAGTTGAGTAAGGTCCCTGGTTTATTTCTTTGAAAAACTCGGGTTGTTACATTTCCATTTTTTATGATTTAGGGGCCAATATTCAATTAACCAAAATTTGAGCCCTAATTTCTTCCCATTTTATTACAATGAATTCTTCTTCTTCTTTGCTTTGTATTTTCCCCTTTAACAAACACCATCGACACGCACTTCTCTTCTCCCATTATGCTTATATTTACTTATTTTAGCCAGTGACAAACTCGGTATATTCTTAACTACGTCTTCTCTTATCGCAGGGGCTCCATCGTGAAATAGTCGCAAGGTCATAGGGAATGTGCCCTAAAGGCCTATTAGTTTGTAATTTAAAGAACAACATTTAATGTATGACATTTAGGAAGCGTTTGGGGGAAGAGAAATGAGAATGATAATGAGAGGAATGAGAATTACGGGGAGAGTAAGAAAGGGAATGATTATTAGTATGTTGGTGAAGGGGATGATTAAGGAAAGAATGATTAATTTTCTTTGAGGCGAAGGGAATAATTGTAGGAAATATATTGTAGGAGCATGCAATCAACACAATAGAAGCGTGTGATAACAAAATTTTCAAAATAATTGAACCATTAAATTATCTCTATAACATACCGTAGGTGATAGACTGTTGTTTATAAATTCATACTCACATTGAATAATACATCTCATCTAGTCTTGCGAGTCTTTGTGTTGAGTAGAATCGATCTATTTCCAAGAAACTTTTTCTTTGATCTCCTTTAATCTTATAGGCTCTGGTTTCTTTACTAGACTGAGTGCTTAGTGAGAAGTCTTTAGAGAAAGAAGCTGGAATAACATTATTAAAGGTATGTTTATAGAGGAGGAAACAAGAACATCGAACTTCTAAGAGAGGTCTTTGTATGAGAGATGAGCTTCTCTGATGATAGTGAGATTAGAATCATGACCTCCTAGGCCTTTTTATTTATAGTTGTTAAGGACTGTTCTCTAATGCCTAGTAGTTTGTATTTAAGAACAAGCCATTTAATGTTAGATATTTAATGATTTTTTTTAGTTATTAATAAGAGTTATTATTTTCCATAAATTGCACATTTAATATTCAAATGTCATTCAACATTATTGTATTAATTGAATTAATGTCGATATACCATTGGTTATTTAGATGAACACTTAGACAAGTATGTAAAACATACAAGTGGATCTAGTTCTAAGTTTGTAACCTAAATCTTCTACACTATATGAATTAAGGCTAGGGTGTCTTGGTAACACGATTTGTGCTGGCGTTTTTGCAGTAGTTACTAACAATCTAATCTTCGTTGTTCATGTGGAGACATGTGAGTGAGGGAACTATGCAAAAAGAAGTTTTTGCATAAGACAAGACCATAAGTTTTATGAACGAGCTAGTAATTACATTACAGACTCGTATCAACTACTTCACTGGGGATGATCGTATGCTAATGTGATTTTAATCCTGAGTGGGTTGCAAACTCCTGCTTTATGAAAGCATCCTTTGATGTGCATAGATGAGACTAGTCATTCAACACTGGGTTAGTAAGCCTCTCACGTTAGGGATAGTCATAGTGAGTAGCTGGGAACGCAACACAACATCACGTTGAGGAAAATGTTGAGTTGTGCCATTAAAAACAGATTCCGAGACTTGAACAAAGGATACTTGCCTATCATTGGTTCAAGAAGACAATGGTTTTATACTGTGACTATAAACATCTTGTTTATTAGAGGAATCAGTGCCGCCTAAGAAAAAAGATGTAATCATAGGGATAGAAAAGATTTCATGTCCCAGCTATGAATTATGAACTAGCTCGTGAAGGATCATATGATAGATGATAGATTATATCCGTGGAAGTTAACTTGGCCAAATTTGAAATTATCTTCTTATAAATTGAGGAAGGAAAAATAGACCCTTGGGATGAAATTCGAATTCCCTATTTTAAATTGGGAAAAGAAAATCTTTGATTTTTCAAATATCTTTAAATATTAGATATTCAAAGATATTATATTTTCCTATTTTAAATATTCACTCATCTACTATAAAAATATAGAGTAACCTAATTCTCAAATTGAGAAACTCTCTATGAATTGAGTCATTTTTTTTCCTCTTAAGTCAAAACTCTTCCCAACTCCTTTTCTCTATGAAGCTTTCCACCAGTCATTTAGTGCAACTGTTTTATTTCTCACTTACAAATAATGATACATCTAATGTGGTTTAAATAGAAACCATTCCTAACTAGAATAGGAAAAACAATGAAACTAATAAAATAAAAATAATATAATAAGTTATAATATACCTTATTATATTTACAAGATAATCAAACAACTAATATAACCAACACTCCCCTCAAGTTGGTATGAAGATATCTTCCATTGCAGACTTGGATACCATCTTATCAAACTGTCGCTTAGGTAGTCCTTTGGTAAAGATGTCAGCCACTTGTTCTAATGTTGGCATGTAGGAAACACATATCGTTCCATCCACTTGTTCCTTGAGCTCTTCCAAGAGTCTTTTTATCCATATACCAAATACCGCGGGCTAAGGCCCTAAACTCAGCTTCGACACTATTCCTCGTTACCACACTCTGTTTCTTGTTGAGCCATGTGACTAAATTTCCCCCAACAAAGGAGCAATATCCTAAAGTTCATCTTCTATCAGCGGTACTACCTGCCCAGTCAGCATCTGTATAAACCTCAACATCAAGATGATTATGTTTTTTGATCAAAATACATTTTCTAGGAGTACCTTTTAAATATCTAAAAATTCTATATACTGCTTCAAAATGAGCAGGGCCCCACGCATGCATAAACTGACTTACCATGCTTACAGCAAAAGATGTATCAGGACGTGTATGAGACAAATAGATGAGTCTGAATATGAGTCTCAGGTACTTTCCTTTATCCTTTACTTCTTCTTCTGTAGCTGCCTGCAGTTTCATATTTTTTCAATAAGAGTTTCTCCTCGTTTGCAGCCAAGTAATCTAGTCTCATTTAGAAAATCTATGATGTACTTTCTTTGATTCACTATAATATCAGTTTTTGACCTAGCAAATTCCATAACTAGAAAATATTTCAGAACTCTTAAGTCTTTTATATGAAACTCATTTGCTAGCATTTTTTTTAAGTCGGTTATCCATTTTTTATCATCCCCTGTCAAAATAATATCATCAACGTAAACAATCAAAATAGTTATCTTATTATCTTTAGCATTTTTGTAGAACATAGTATGATCTGCCTGACTTTGAAGAAAACCAAAACTTACAACAGCCTTTTCAAAACGTTCAAACCAGGCTCTAAGTGATTGCTTGAAACCATACAACGTCTTTTTTAACTTACATACATTGTTGTTTCCATCAGTTATTTCAAAATCAAATGGCAAGTTCATATATACCTCTTCTACAAGATCACCATTCAGAAAAGCATATTTTACATCAGTTATTTCAAAATAAGGTGGCAAGGCCAATCTTTGTTGACAACAACATGCAATAAAACTCTAATTGAGTTAAACTTGGCAACCGGAGCAAATGTTTCTTGATAGTCAATCCCATAGGTCTGAGTAAACCCTTTAGCAACTAATGTTGCCTTGTACCTCTCAATTCTTCCATCTGCATGACATTTAACAGTAAATACCCACTAGCATCCTTCTATTTTTTTTTTATCTTTTGGTAAATCGACTATATCCCAAGTATGATTCTTCTTGAGCGCATTAATCTCTTCCATAATGGTTAAATTCGATTTCGAATCTTCTAGTGCCTCATGTATGTTTTCTGAAACAAACAGGTTTGTAATCCTAGATGTGAAGGCTTTATGGGTAGTGTACAATTTATGATAGGACAAAAAGTTCTTAATGGGATACTTGGTACAAGTACGAGTTCCTTTCTTGTATGATATAGGAATATCAAGATAAGAAACAATTGGTAATTGATCTTCATGATGAGAAGAGTTAGCTGGTAAATTACCTGAATTACATGGATTCATAGAAGCAGTTGTCGGAGCTTCATACTGGCCATGTGTTGGATCAGTCAACGGTTCATTATTATTTTAATGCGGCTTCCTCCTAGTATAAACGTGAAAATCTAAGTTCGGATCATAACAAGGATAAGCCTTTTTTTGCACAACGTAGCCTAGGAAAATACATTTTATCGTCCGAGAATCTAGTTTAGACTGTAAAGGGCTAGACATATGAACAAAGACCTTACAACCAAAAACTTTGACAGGTAGGTCTGAAAAAATTCGATTTGTAGGAAAGACGTTTTTAAGGTTTTCTAAAGGTGTATGAAAACCTAACACTTTAGGGGGCATTCTATTTATAAGATAGGTAGCTGTAAGAATAACATCACCCTTACTATTCTTTCTTTCAGCAATACCGTTTTGTTGAGGTGTGTTCCTACATGTAGTTGATGATAAATACCCTTACTATATAAGTACTCACTTAGATGAGTATTAAAATACTCATATCCATTATTTGAATGAAGGATACTTATCTTAGTTTTGAATTGATTTTCAATCATGTTATAGAACCGAATGAACACTTCATTAACATCAGATAATTTGTTCTTTAGAAGATATACCCAAGTTACACGAGTATGGTCATCAATAATAGGAAACAAACCATTTTTTTCAAGTCTGGGTTAAAACCTTAGAGGGCCCCCAAACATTACTATGGATTAAATAAAACGGAGGAAACACTTTATAATTTTGAGGTAAGTAGGGAGTATGATGAGCTTTTGCAAAAGAACAATGTTCACATTAGAAAGTTAAACAATCAATTCCTAATAAAAAGTTTTGGAAACATACGTTTTAAATAGAAAAAACTAGGATGACCTAATCTATAATTCCATAACATACGAGTTTCTCTAACATAGGTAGAACTAACACTATTATAACCCTGACTTTCCCTATAACTAGACGAATTTTCCTCAAAATAATAAAGATCGTCGATCATCCTAGCCCGTTCAATAATCTTCTCCGACTTCTGTTCCTGAAAATACAAAATGAATCACAGAAGATAACACGACAGTTAGAATCTTTAGAGAGTTTACTAAATGATAATAAGTTGCAAGCTAATTTGAGAACATGAAGAACATTAAGTAGAGTGATTTGTAAGAATAATTTGATGGCCCTTTTCCCATAGACGGGAGAATAACTGCCATATGCAATTCTAATTTTATCATAATATAATGGGGAATATGTTTGGAATACTTTTGGGGAATTGGTTATATGGTCAGATGCTCCTGAATCTACGATGCAAGGAATAGAATGAAGGCAAGAGAAGGGATGAGAATAATCACCTGTTTGTGCCAATGAAACACTAGGATTACCAGAAGACGATGTTTCCTTTAGCAGCTTCAGGATATGATCAATTTGCTCTTTACTGAAAATATTCGATTCAACATTATTCACACTCGATTGAGATGGAGGAGTATTTCTTTCTCCCTGTCTTCCGATTTTATGTTATCAAGGCTTTCCATGGAGCTTCCTACAAGTCTCCCGAGTGTGACGTGGTTTATTGCAGTAGTCACTCCAGACACGAGGTTTGCTGTCCTGTTCACTACAGCCTCTACCACCAAAATTACACTAACTACCGAATCAAGTGACTTCTTACCAATCACCACATGTCTCCGACTTTCTTCCCTGCGAACTTCCAAAAATATTTCATTAATAGTAGGAAGATGGATTTTACCTAGGATCCTGCATCTGACTTCATGAAATTCAACATCGAGACCAACCAAGAACTTATAAATCTAATCGTTCTCAACAAGCTTTTTGTAGTGTCTGTGATCCCCAACGGACTTTCACTCATAATTTTCAAACAGATCAAGATCCTGCCAAATTCTTTTTAGAGAATGAAAATACTGAGTTACATAGTTACCTCCCTGTTTGATATCTCCCAATTTCAGGTTCAGTTCGAAAACTTGTGATTGATTCTCCAGGTCATAATACATCTCTATAACATTATCCTATAGCTTCTTAGCCGTAGAATAACACATGTAATTGCTGCTGATATCTTTAATCTAGGAATTCACTAGCCAGGTCATAACCATGGAATTATCTGAATCCATTATGAGAAACGTCGGATCATCCTTTCGTGGAATTACCTTGTCTCTAGTCAAGTAACCTATCTTACCTTGACCACGGATAAACATCCGAACACTTTGTACCAATGAAAGAAGTTGTCACCGTTTAATTTAATGAAAGTTATAAGAACCATAGGGCTATTAACGGGTAATGTAACAGCTGATCCTTTTTATTATGACATATCCACTATCTGAAACCAGCTTTGATGCTGAATCGGACCAAGCAGCGAAATTTGACAGCTGCTATTGATAGGAATTCGTGCAAGTCATTCAGTGCTGGAAGACATGCAGGCGTGCTGTCTGTGCTGCTGGAAAATAGTCAGTCCTTCAAGGCTGTTGTCGGTGCTGCTGGAGTTGGTGCAGGCAGTCCATGAAGGCTGCTGTTGGTAGTATTGGAGTTGGTGCTGGCGGTCCTTGAAGGCTGTTGTAATTGGAGCATACAGACCGATCCTGGCTTGGTATGGCGCGCACAAGAAGACAGCTCCAAGCACCAGTTTCAGGTAGAAGACTCCATGGAGATAGCGTCTATGCAGATAGCGCCGATGCAGATAGGTAGACGACCACAGACAGCGTCGATTGTGCGAGCAGTCGTCTTGGTATGGCGATGTGCTGTTGTAGGCGAGATGAGGTGACTGTTTAGGGTTCGGAATTGAAGGGAAGAAATAATATGGTAAAGTGAGTTAGGGTTAGGGTTTTTCCTTTGCTCTAATACCATGTGAAAATAACAAAAGGAATAACTGTTTTATTTCTCACTTACAAATAATGATACCTCTAATGTGGTTTAAATAAAAAATATTCCTAACTAGAATAGGAAAAACAATAAAACTAATAAAATAATAATAATATATTAAGTTATAATATCTCTTATTATATTTACGAGATAATCAAACAACCAATATAACCAACTGGTCTGAGATTCATCAGTCTTTAGTGTGAAAGAGTTCAGCTCAAGCCTTCAATGGAATATGCTCGTCTTTACGAGGGATTGAATCTCGCGTCATTTATACAATTTTTATTCTTGAAACGTTACTCTTTTGTATGAACTAAAGGTGGAGACAAGAGTTGTCTCATAGATGTTAAGTTCTTGAGTTTAGAGCTCTGAACAAAGCCTGAGGGTTAGGCCTCGAAGGCTAACATATAAGAAGAAAGTTGAATAAATGAAGTACACCCAAAGTGAAATATAGACAAGATCGAGAAGAATGGAAGATGTTTCCATTGTCAAAATCTTCGTCATTGGAAAAGAAATTATCCTAAGTACAAAGAAATGAAGAAGAATGACAACAAAGGTAAATTGGATTTACCTATACTTGAATCTTCTTTAGTGAGAGAATCTTCCAACTTCTGGATAGTTTATTCAAGAGCCACTAAACTTGTGCGTTCTTCATTTAATAGAAGTGACAATTAGGAAAATAATACACCAAATAGATAGTCCTAGAGGTTAGAACTAGACAAGTTGTTTTAGACATAGTAGTAAAAAATAACAACGAGTAATAGTAGAACAAACGACAAAGATTTTCTCTTGAATAAAAAACATATCTTTGGCATCTAATGTTGGGTCACATAAACATCAATAGGATTGAAATGTTAGTAAAAAGTGATTCTTAAACTGGGTTAGAGATGGACATTTTACTTTTATGTGAATCTAACTTTAGTTTGACCCACATATTGAATGTTTCGAATTCCCTACCATGTTTCTTTAATGGTCCACAACAAAATAGCTTTCAAGGTGAAAAGTTGTTGACGGTGTGCATCAAAATATTTAATACCCTCTATTCCATAGCATTTTCATATCATCTAGACTAATGATGCTAAATAGACATCTATTTCATTTCCTGGTTGTTTGGGTCCAGAAATAATGCATTTAACATCAAATATTTACGCTTCATGC
>JBBMEG010042029.1:0-18983 GCA_037832605.1 Cyclanthera cordifolia | reverse complement strand
TATATATATATATTTTGTAGACAAGTTTTAAAGGATTTGTATCTATAGTTATTATTACGTGTTAATACTGTACAATTAATATTAGAAGAAAGTGTTACAATACTAATTAATATGAATAATTATTTTTTGAATTTGACTAATTTTTATAAATTTTTCGTAAATAAAAAATTGTGTGGTTTTTGTGAGTTTATAGTGTTGGATGAAAGCATGTCTGTTGTGTGATTTATATGTGACTATTTTTTGGATGGTCGGTCAATCGAAACAATCAATTCAAGTAAAATATTATTTCTATTGAACTAGCATGATCCAAGATATTTTTCAAGAATATTTTATTTTAAATATTTTTCAAGCGATTTCAAATTTAATGACACTCGAAGAAGCATGACTCAAATGTTTAGTGTTTTAATTATTGGGCTGCCTTCACTACTATTTTCATTAATGTTATGAAACAAATAGAACATTTAGATCCAAGAAAGATGAAATGGTCGATTTAATAGCTACTTATTCAATAAATAATTTTTTAAATGTTTATTTTGGTGAAAATAATCAAAAGCGGGTAAACCTTTATTATATTAACTAATATTAAAAAGAAAAAGTTTATTCATATTTTGTCTTATTATGTTTGATTAATGTTTCTGAGTTATTCTATGTGGATTCATAACTAATGGTTAATATGCAAGGTTAGTTGAGTTATGTTGTATGATATATAAAATTAAGTTGGATTAATTTAATGTAAGGAGCTGAAAGCAATATTTATAAATCGGTAATTAATTAATTTGTTTCACAGGTTCATCTAGCTCCAAATACTGAAGATCCTCAGGATTGCCGAAAAGTTGGTCTGTACATTTTTTTTTTAATTAATAATTTTGTATATGTTTGACCGATATTAACTTTTATAAATATGAATTGGAAATTTTAATTATAAATATCCCTGAAAAATAGTTAATATGTTTGGGCATTTTCAGCATTAAATCCAGACAAATGGATTCAATTCGAGTTGAAAGAAATTGCAAGGATTTCTCATAATACCAAGTTATTCAGGTACAAATTTTACCATACCCCTTACTTTTATTTTAATGATATAATTACAAACTACTACTTTATTCAAAAGATTTGTTTGGCTATCGTGATAAAAGAAGGGTAAGGAAGATAAGAAAAAAATAATAAAAGTAGTAATTAGTTTTGATGAGAAGAATTCAATAGATGAAAGACTTTATTTCATCCAATTTCATCCCCTAAACATATCTCAATTTTTTATAGTTAAAATTGCAGTCGTAACACCATCAATCATTTATCTTACTTTTCATCAAAACGCCCTTATTTGACCTCTAACTTTTGTTTCTCTATTTTAACTTCAATTTACAAAAATATTTGTGCTATAGACTAAAATATCCCGAAATACTCGGACAAGGCTAGTACCCCTCTCGGGGGTCGGCTAAGGTTCATTCCGACCCTCCAAGGGACGACCAAGTAAGTCCGTCCTCTCTAGGGGTCGGCCAAGGAAGGCCTCGACCGCCTAAGGGTCGACCCTTGCAGCCTCGACCTTCTTAGGGTCCGTTTAAAATTTCAATATATTGATAAAGTGATTATTTTAATTTTGACGTAAGTTTAATTCAAATATAAATATATATAGTAAACTAAAAAGAAACCCAAAGATATAAAGTGAATATTTTTAAATATTAAGAATAAAAGTGAATAATTTTAAAATACATGATCTAGCTTAAAACTAAAATTCAAATCTAACAACTAAAAAAAGTGATTATATTTTTGAACGAACAAAGTTATATATATATATATATAATAAACAAGTTGTACTTTTTTTTTTTAGAATAATAAGTTACTTTTTTAAGAATAAACAAGTTCTACTTTTTTTTTTTTTAAATTAGATAACCAGTGTTGCCTTCTTTTCTTTTTTTCATTTAAATGATAATTTTTAGTATAAAATATGAATTTTAATTTTAATTTTCCCCTTTTTATCATTGACGCAAATATTATTTATTTTCAAATAGTTAACTAAAAAATGAAAGAGCTAATTCAATATTTTTAATGTACCAATAAATTATGGCTCCAATCTTATAAATTTCGAAAAAAGTTAAATATATATTCTGCACAAATCACCTATAAACTATAATATTTGTTACAATTACACAGTTAAACTATTAATTTGATCAATTATATATCTTAAAGTTTGATAAGTAGTACAATGTATGTTCAAAATTAAATTTAAATATTACATAGAAGTATATAATTGCCATATCAAGAAAAAAAAACTCTTTTGTAGAGTTAGTCTACATATAGTAACACAAGTATTAGCCTCATATTTATACAATTTTATTTATTAAAATAAAAGAAAAAACTAACAGGTGTCAGATGATTACTAGACTGCATGAATGAAGCATATATGATTTAATAATTTGAATATTGAAAAGGAAATAAAAGAAAATGAAAGAGATTAATTCTCACATTTTTTTAATTACCCTTTCATTTTCTTTTGGATGTGACCAAACATGTCATTATAAACTAAAGAATTCCACCCTAAATATTGTTAATTAAAAAAAGGGTCAAGTTTTGCACTAATACAACTAATTAAAATAATAATTTTTTTTTTGTACTAAAAAAAATAATAACATTTTTGGTAAATTTTATTGAGATATAAATACAGTATTTTCTCATATTCAAATTTGTGCAGATTTTCTATTGACCCAACTGAGAAATTGGGTTTAGAGGTGTCTTCATTTCTGTTTACGAGGTAATTATTATTTTATTATTTTATTTTTTTTGGCTGAAATTAAAGATGGTCGTTAATTATGGCTACGTTAAAATAATTTCAAAATATTTTTCTTTTTCTTAAATTAAAAATGGCGACACAGAGCCCCAATTAAAGAAGATGATGAGCAAGATTACGTTGAACGCCCGTAAGTCATCACATTCTTCACTTCCATTTTATCTTTATTTCATAATTATTCCAAAATTTCGTATTATTATTTTATTCTCATATTAGTAAATTGCAAATTGTGGTGTTTTATCATGAAATTATAGATTTGTAAAATTAAATTTGTCGCAGATAGTAAATTTAATTACCATTTTTATTCAAAATTTTGATACTTTTTTAAAATACTTCAAGAAAAATGTTTAAACTTCCATTGTTTAATTGATTATGTTTGATTAATTTAACTTACTTGTTTTCAATTCATTTAATTTGATTAAACTATCAATTTGTGGACCTATATATCACATGTGAATGGTTATCGGTATTATATTTTAATTATTTTTTGTTACATTTACATTTTTTTAAAAAATTTGACATTTCATAAGATTTCTTTCTTTCTTTTTTTTTATTATTCGCGTTTTCTCTCTATAAAAAAAAATTAAAATATTGAGATACTTAAGTTGATAATTTATTCATTTTATGTTCAGTTATACACCTGTCTCAGATCCAAATGCAAAAGGATTCTTTGAACTACTAATTAAGGTACACTATTATTGGTTTTTCATCGAAGTTGTATTTGAGAACCTCGCAATCTTATCTTAGAAATATGAAGAATCTTCAAAACATTTATAAGAGAAGAAGAACGGTTCCTTTCAATCAATTAATTTTAGTATCAATATCTCCGCATTTTCTAATATGGTATTATAACCCCTAATTTCTAATAAGATGGATATCTTTTTGTTTTTTTTTTTTTTTTTTTACAAAAAGAAAAGAAATGAAAATGTGTTTGTGGTTTGTTTTGTGAAATTTTGCAGATATACCCTCAAGGAAAAATGACTCAGCATTTTGCTAAATTGAAACCGGGAGATACAGTTGAAATGAAAGGGTACTTATTTATTTAGATACGTACGCATACTTTCTAATGTATTTACGTTTATAACAATGTATCACATCTTTAATTAATTATTTCTTTTTTATTATTCGAATCATCATTTTTAATATATAATTACGTGACAGCATTATTATTCACGCATTATTTTCTCATTTATTTATTTTTGTCTTCCTGGTTGCCTCCACTACATGCGTCTTATTTATCATTTATGCCCTTGTCTTTTCCCTTAATTTCTTTGCAGCCCCATACAAAAGCTCAAATACTGTCCAAATATGAAGAGACATATTGGCATGGTAAGATACCAACCTCTTAAATTACTAATAAAACTATTAGAAAAACAAGAAACAAGAACGTTATGAAAGTCAAATAAATATATGTACATACATATATGTATATGTTTTTTCTTATATGCAGATTGCTGGTGGTACTGGAATTACTCCCATGCTTCAGGTTATTGATGCTATAGCCAAAAACCAAGATGACAATACCCAGGTGCGACCAATTTAAAAGAGAAAATAAAAAACCAAGGTTCTGCATTTTGCTCTTTCAACAGAATTTGTGAAGTTCTATTATGTTTTTGGTCAATCACTTTTTATCTTTTTATAGATTGGAGTAACAAACTTATGATTAATTTAGTGAACGTTGTTGAGAATCTCATATTAGAAAGATGTGAAATTTCTTATATTTTAATAAAATGCATAAGCACTTTTCTCAAATTCCACGAAGGACAAACGAATATTTAGTCCAAAATGAAAGATTTGATGCAACACCCGAGATCCTAAGTATGGATATGGATCAGGATTTGGAATTCGTATTTGGCTTTATTGGGCCCTAACAATGTTAAAAAGTGCAAGGCGTTAAAAAAGCTAGCAGAGACTTTATTTTCAAGGCAAGGTATGTATTTAAAAAATAAATAAAAGAAGATTCACCTGGCACGTCTTTAAGCGCTTCTAAGATTGAAGACTGTTTCTACATGTCAAAATGCATTCTTTGAGCATATTTTAATTAGTTTGTTGTTTGAAATAAGTTGATGACGCAAATTAATTAAAGTGCATTTAATTGGCTGACTTTAATTTCATACAGGTATCTCTGCTATATTCAAATTCGTCTCCTGCTGACATATTGGTTAAAGAGAAACTGGACACACTTGCATCTTCCCACCCAAATATAAAGGTATATATATATATATATATGTTGGTTTTAGATAATATAATTTGCAAATATGTGCTGATCACAATGTTTACATTTATATGATAATTAAGAGTAGTTTTATAACTATATTTAGCGAGTGGGGGGTGTACTGTGAAATGTGCAGGTATTCTACACTGTTGGTCGCCCATCGGAGGATTGGAAGGGAGGGAAGGGAAGGGTATCTAAGGATATGGCCATTAAAGGCTTACCTGCCCCTGCCGAGGACATTTTAATCCTTGTAAGTATTACACTCTCTTTCTTCTTTTCTAAATTCCATCTTCTACCTTGGTCACCTATTTTTCGTTTTATTATATCATTAAAATAAAAATTACATTAATTTAAAAAAAAAAAAATTATGAGGCGGCTTATTTTGAAATAATTTCTATGAGTAATCACGTTAAAAATGAACATTAGTCAGCAATTATTTTTAATACACACAAAATAGTATATTTACATAAACTAAATTATGATTGGAACTCATGACTTCATGGTTTTCTAACGTTCACTGATGCCATTAAGCTGCTGCTCTCTTGGCAAATAACAACATTTTACATTTATATAGCTTTTGTATAAATATTTTTTTAATATTTTTCTACATATATTCTTTACTAGGGGTGTTCAAAGAACCCGACAACCCGAACCAACCCAACCCAATTTGACGGATTGAGTTGAGTCATAAATTTATTTGGGTTGGATTGAGTTCAAATAAATGAAAATTTATAGGTTGGGTTGGTTCTTGGGTTGACCTAAAATTAATTTGGGTTGACCCGAGCTAACCAAATTTATTATTAATAAAAAAAAATATCTATAACATAATTATATATGATATATTTATTTTATTTTATTATTAGTTTTAAATATTTTGTTCTCCAAAAAACTTTAAAATATTCTTTATAATATATATATACATGTAAACGAAGGTATGTATACATATATACAACAGGATAGATGTGAAGGGCATTGGCATGGAGTATCAACTCTTGCACTAGAAATTTGAATTTCGGTATTTTTACTATCACGAGGTGATTTAGCGGTTACAAAAATTTATAAGAAATTAGAGAAAGTGAATTACACATCGTATCTAAAATTTACCATTTTATATATTTCATGTAATTCAAATGTAGTAGAGTTAGGCACTTGTTCGATAAAAATTAGTGTTCCTACATTCCTATCAAATAACTGTCATTCATGTATGTCCAGGTATGCGGTCCGCCAGGCATGGTTAAGGACATATGTGGGCCGAAAAATATAGACTTCACACAAGGAGAGGTATATTAATTTCACGATCAATTATAATTTAGTCTCATAGTTTCAACAAACTTAGAGTTATAGATTAAAAATCTAAACTTTAATCTATATGATTTGGAAAAAAATATAATTTAGTCTTACGTAATTTGGAGAAATATAGAATTTAATACTTATGATTTGGAAAATAAAATTTAGTCCATATAATTTGATAAACATAAAAAATAGTTTATGTTATTCGTAAATCGAAGGTAAATTAAGTACGTAAATGTAACTTTTTTTTTTTTATATATGAATAATGTTTTTTTTTTTTTGTAAAATTAATTACTTATCACACTTTTATTATTCATAAATAACTAATATTAACATGTTTTATTCACCAACTATTTTTAGATTTTATCAAATTTTATAGACTAAAGTTTCATTTTTCAAAAGATTAAATGGTAGATTTCTTTTCATCATAAAAACTAAAGTCTCCCTCTCTCTCTCTCTCTCTCTCTCTCTCTCTATATATATATATATATATATATATATATATATATATTTTTTTTTTTTTTTTTTTTTTTTTTTTTTTTTTAATTATAAGGACTAAACACAATGTTTCTTGAAAGCATAGGGACCCAATTTATAATCAATTCTTAATTTTATTCAACTTCAATAATAATTTAACTTTTTATTGACTATTTCTATTTATATTCATTTTCACTTTTTTTTTTTCTGTTTTCTTGCAGCTTGATGGCATGCTTAAGGAACTTGGATATACTAAGGATATGGTCTTCAAATTTTAAACTTCATGCGTCATTTGACCATAATTTCTAAATAAAATAATCTCCATGGTCGTGTTCATTAGATAAGCCATTTTTTTTCTCTTTTTTAAGATTTAAATATGTTTATCTTTAATTAAGGTTTGAATTAAGGTTGGGTATTGATCTGTCTTTTTCTTGGAGTGTATAACACTTGGCTGTTTTTCCATGTTAGATGTTTGTTCACACGAGATTTCACTGCAAAATAGGAGAGCGAGACACGTGTAAATGAGAAATATATATTTGCATTGATTTGAATATGTGCGGATGTAGAGTACAATCTCTAATTTGTTCATCTGATTCTTTCTCTCATATACAAATATTTCGAGGGCTTCGCAGCTTATCTCGAATGTAGAATTGTCTCAAGGGCTTTGCAGCTTGTTCGAGGTTGAATTTGTTGGTATTCGATTGGCCTTGGCTTGTTGATCTTTATTATGGTTGGTCTCTACTTGTTGATCTTTGGATCTGTCGTTGACTTGTTGATCTTTGAAACTATTGACTTGTTGATCTTCTTTGTTGATCTGTTAGTGATGAATACGACGCTTCTTCTTGTTTGAAATCGATTCACCTTCTGTGTGTCTTTTGATCCTTAGAAATTTGGAGAGTCTTCTGTCTTAATGAAGGAAAGCTTCTCTATTTATAGAGCTTCTATGGACTCTGGGCTTAGGCCTTGATGAGCTTTTGGGCTTGAGCCTTGGGCTTGGCCCATTGGACTTGTTTACATGGACATGGGTCTTCGTATGAACTTGAGTCATCAATTAAACTTGTGTCTTATTTAATTTTGACTCAATTTCAAAATAAAACAAACTTTTGATCCAATTTATTTTGAGAAATATTGTATCAAAAGTTAATTTAATTAATTTTGTCATTAAATTTGAGATGATGATGTGACAATTTATGATTGACCGAAGTTTCTCAGTCAACAATGTTTATCATCTTCTCTTATTTCATCTAGGGATGTTATAATCATCATCAATAATCTTTTTTTTCTTTCATAATTATATTTTCTTAAAATCATTTTTTTTATTCTTCTTTTAACTATTTCTTCATACAACCATTTTTTGAAGAAACATATAACCATTTTTTATTCTTCCCATGCTATTTTTCACTTTTCATCATATTTATTATTTTATTTTTTCAATAATTATTTTGTCCATCTCAAATACAAATAATCATAAAATAAAATTTTTTTAGTTTTTAGGATCACTTTTACCCTGTCATTTAAAAAGTCTTCAGTTTTAGTCCTTGACATTTTAAAATTCAAGTTTAGGTCTTTAAAAGAAAAATCATTAGTAGCGTAATGTTGACTACATTAACGACTAGGCTGATGTTTAGTTTCGATATATTGATGAAAATATTATTTTTATATTGACGTCAAATAAATTTATAAATCATAAACATAAACTCAAAGAACACAAAATTAAAATTGAGGATTATTGAAATGTGAAAGGTAAAAGGTTTTTTTATTTTGAAAGTTAAGGACCAAATTGACACTTCACTTAAAACTTAGAGACTAAAAATGTATCTTTTTCGATAATCATTTTCTTCATAATCATTCTTTTTTCAATGATTGTTTTTGGGCTCGAGTATTTTTTGATTGAACTTCTTTTTCATGTTTTGTATCGACTAATTTACAACAAATATAGTTTGATCTAACTTCTCTACTGAATTGAAATAAGTAGAAAGGAATTATAGAAATAAGAACAAATTGGGTTTGTTTAATGATAAATAAACTCATTCATTAGCTTTCTGAATCTTAGTTCTAAACAACAGAATGTAAAGTTTGTCCATTGAAAAATAAAGGAAGCAACTTGTTGAGTGTGTCACGAATGACCCAAAACTTGAGCCCACAATACAATGCCATGCCGGCCCATGTACTTTATCAAACTCCTGCATTAATTAGTACAAAATCAAATATTTATATATAAATCTTTCACAAATTTTGTAAATCTTGAAAAATGACAAAGTTGTACTAGCGATTAAAATTTTATAAACTATTTAAAAACTGTTCGGAGGGAATGCGTGAACCCGTGAGGCTATGATGGCCAAAGAAAGACGTAATCTAGGCTCGAGAAGGATGGGTAGGTGCAAAGAATGAGCCCGTAAAGGGTTAGGGAGTGCCCGACTTGGGCTAGGGGTTGGTCGGGCTTTGCCGGCCGACCTGGGCTCTAGAAAAAGGGTAGCTGACATTCAATCCCCGAGGCTTATTTCTTGGTCCAAACTTCGGCCAGTAAAGAGGTAGATAAACCTAGCCTGACCTCGAACCCTGTCACTCTGTCTTCGGGCTCTATTTGGCATTGTCGAACTCACGAGGACCTCATCTGTGCAAGCCTCAAGGTTGTAAATTCTCAAGATCTCCTTAGAGAGAATCACGAGAATCATGTTCGTGATCTGCGAGATCTAGAGGAAGAGTGAAGGCGGTCATACGTGACCCCTCTTATAAAGCATACACAACTGGTAATTAGCTCTAAAAATTCAGAAACTACTCTTCTTAACCTAATTTGCATTTGACCTTGACATCGAAGACCACATAGCTCACACCACACTAGTGTCCATAATTTTTAGAATATTACTAACTTTTCATTCACCTATTTTAATTATAGCATTTTCTTAAAAATATTTCATACATAGTAGATTTTCATTCGTTTTTCAAAAATTTCAATTTTACCCCTCATTTTAGCAAACTGATTAAATTTATCAGTTATTGATTGAAAAGCTATCATCCAAGATCGAACTCGTGACGTTAGTGTTCAACTGAATTAACCAAACAATCACTTGAATTTCAGACAATATAATGCATAGATTTAGTATTTGAAAAACTCACTCATTATAAACAGAGATCTCAGAGAGAATTTGGGATGAATTTTGTTTAGAAAATTCAAATGCACCAAATTTTTTTTTAATTATTATTATCTTTAAAATTTATGTTCCTTTCCTAGCCATCTCTACCATAGGTTAAAATCTTCCGTCCTCCATTGTTTTTGTTTTTTGTTTTTTTTTTGAAGTTACAATATTGGAGTAGAGAGACTTGAACTACATATCGAGTGAATGTTAGTGCATCGTCACTAATGTCATTTAAATTATGCTTACTTTGACTTCGTTCTTGAATTGTAGTTGAATCAGATTGCTTTAATTTCAATTTCACTTTTGTAGATGGATTTGAATCTTGATGAAATTTCGAAAACAATAATATCTTTTTTAAACTACATTTATTTCGTAGCCGTTTGGATTTTGAATTTTGAAAATTGTACTTCATTTATTACAAAGGGTAAATCTTGCTAAACCATAACACGTTTTAAGTTTTCAAAGATTTGGCTTGAACTTGAATAAAAAGCAGATCATCTAAAAATTTTATGGATAGAAAAGTAAGGTTTATATATATATATTTTTGTTTTTTTTTAAATCATAGCAAAAGACCCAGCTATTTAACTACAATGATTAATCCAACGGTCAAAAAAACGAGAGTAAATGATTCAGTTCATGATAAATATTTACTAAATAAATAATTGGATTTTTTTTTAGATCCAAATATTGTAAAGGTAGACACTATAGTTTGTGAAAATAATAGAGGAGTGCCAAACCGATCTAAACTAGAATTTATAAGTATAATTAAACACGACTATCTAACAAAGCATTTGAGCAATTAACAAATCAAATCGACCTTCTACTCCACCTTCAAAAACACAAAGAGGAAATAGAGAAAGAGGAAAACTTGCCTCATTATGATTAAGGAGGCAAGCCTTTCCCGACAGATATTTTTCGACGCATGATTTGCCATCGGTAAAATTTTTCTCAACAGGTTTTTGACATTTTTTGATGTTTTCTGTCATCGACAATTACAAACATTTTTGTAGCGTCTTAAAGGTAATGTGGCACCATTTAGTGCCACCATTTCTTTTAATAGAAAGAAAAAAAAAATTGACACCAAATAATGTTACATGACTCTTGAAGAGGACTTCCTCCTTAGTGAGAAGGAGGTAAATTTCCTAACAGAGAAATGCTTCAAAAAAAAAATTACAAAATGAATTAAAGTTGTGAACATATATAAGAACAATAAGCAATACCTTTTTAATATTGTAAGCCATATGTTTAGAGCTAAACTTGTCCAAGGTGTCATAACTCCTCCTTGCACACCTAAAAGCCTGAATTTGCATAATCTCATTCATGTCTGACACCAACACCTTCACTTGAAGAAATGAAGCCACTGGTCCCATGTTTGTTTCCACATGAGAAACTGACTTCCTCCCTTCAACCACCGCCACCACCTTTCTTCCCTCCGTTCCACCGTCCTCCGTCCCTCTCCGCCCTCCATTCTCATCAATCGTGGCCTTCTTCACTTTCCCACCGAGCCAGCTATACTTATTATAAACAGACGCTTTATCCACCGAACTAGCCAAATTACCAGGCTCGCACAATGCTACATTATTGCGAGCTCTGGATTTGTAAAAGGATTTGAATCCTTTTATTTGTTTGTTTAGAGTAGCCATTGGAAGAGAATGGATTTGGGTTCATCAGCTATATAAAGAAAAGATTAAGGCAAAAGGGGAGGAGGTTAAAGTTATGAGAGTAAGAAATAATGAGAGGGGAAGTGGTTGAGAATAATATAAAAAGGAGGCAAACCATGTGTTATTGCCTTTCATCAAGGATAATAAATTGGTTGTCAATATGCTTGTGAAAATTTTGAAATATTTTGTTCTTTGGTTAGCTAAAAAAATAGTACTTATTTTATTTATTCAAATAAAAAGAAATTTCTGAGGTGTGGAGCCCTGTTATTGGTAGATTGAGGTAGATTTGTTCTAATCTAGAACTGCTCCTAAAGACAGCCTGACACAAAGGGCACCCACCCCACCCCTTAAAATCTTATTTGTAGGTTGAGGGTACCTTAAACTATATGATAGGTTGGTTTATTTCAAATTGGAGATGTGTTTTATTTTCATTGTAATAGGAATTGTAATAGGGTAGCGGATTTGTTAGCCAAAAACCCTCTCGAATATTTTGTGGTGTGGAACTTTTCTTCTTTGCGGTTGGACGTTAGAATTTTTTTTGGAGGGGGGGTTCTCCACCCCTTGGTTGCCTCCGGCGTGGAGGAGGATTGTATCCATTGTTTCTTTGATGGTTAATCTAATGAGGTTTTTCGTTTAAAAAAAAAACAAAAAAAGGTTGGTTTATATTTTTCAAAAGCGAAAAGAGATTTCATTTTAGGGTTGGACTTACTGAGCCAAAAATTTAAAAAAAAAAATTGCAGAATTAAAATGTTCTAAATTTAGACCACTTATCTAACTAAGAATTAATTTTTTAATCAAATGTCATAAGATCAATCAAGTTGATCATTTGAAAATAGTCGAACTACAAGTAAACTCTACATATGTAATACATAATTTTTGTGATCAGTCATTGTTTTTCCTTTAATAAAGTATTAAGGGAATATAATGAATTATTATTTGTTGTTTTTTAGTTGATTATTTATTAAAAAAAAAATCACAATATACAGATGAGATAGTGTGGACATCAATCTTAAACCAATTGATAACGAGAAAAATAGCCTATTTATCTTATAAATTACTGAGAAGTCTCATTTTAGTACAGTTAAGTGTGCTAAGTTAATGAAGGCAGATTTTTTGTTGCTTGCTTAAATATCATGAGGATTGTTAAACTCTTCTTCAAATCGCATCAAACATATTAGTGACCTATTTCCTTCATTTCTAGTACATAATTAACACATAAACTTGGCACCACCGCCCTCATTTCCACATAGTTGATATACATAACTTGGACCACCATCGCTTAGTGACCTCAACGTGAAAATCAACTTTAGAATTAAAGCTTTTGCCTCTATCGTTGTTGTTTGAGAAGTGGTAATTCCCTCCTTTGTTTGCTTGATTTGAGTTGTTGTGTCAATTTTCATAAATAATTGATGATTCTGGCCGGCCTTAAGATTGTTAATAGGTAAGATTTTCAATGGATTCGCCAATATGTGTTGCACTAGAAGTTAGGCGAGCAAGGGTGCTCTTGAATGTCAATATCAAATTGAGCTCCAACTAAGACTTCATAGCCAATTGAGCTCGGAAAATAACCTCTCAAGATACTAGCCAATTGAGAAATCTAGGAACATCACGACTTTCCAAAGTAGGATAAAGATCTTTCTATCATAATCATAAAGGAGAACTCTGAGTATATATATATGTAAACGAAAAATAGGATAAATTTATATATTAAAAATGTAGGTCCTACCGGGAGTTGAACCCAGGTCGCAGGATTCAAAGTCCTGAGTGCTAACCACTACACCATAGAACCATTTGAAATTTCACTCATTTTAAGTTTATAAAAATTATTTATCTACATTTTTTTGTCCATATCTTATCCACTAAATTATGAATTAAGTTTTTTCGGATTATGTTTGAATTAAAAATGGTTCAGAGTTTGTCCTCATATTTATCCACAAATAATTTATTCAATTGGTGAACATATAGTTAGTTTGAGAGAAAAAAAAAAAAAAAAAAAAAATCAGATCGTTAGAAAACTAAGAAGAAAGAAAAAAATAATTTATTAAAATTAAAAATTTGAAAATTTGAAAATTTTTGAACTTGAAGTATTGACAGCTGAAAGGATTCGAACCAGAAAAAAAGGGTTAATTATTCATTAGCTTTTTAGCCAATAAATACTTGTAAATAATTCATTACCTAAAAAGTGTCAATAATTTCTCAAAAAAAAAAAAAAAGTCAATAATATTTTATACCAACTCTGCCTAGACTCTAACATGCATGTGCTCCATTTGTTTATCAACAAAACGGATTGTAAAAGAAGAAAATTTAGTTACTTAAAATATAATGATTTTCATGTCATTATATGTGCAAAATTATTGCATACAAAAAACAAAAGTTTCAACCAAAAGAGGATTTCGTTTTTCAATTAAGTGGATATTAATGTAATTTTAAAAATAAAAATTGAGGAAGCTAAATGATAAAAAATAAAAAAAAATGGAGAGCTAAAATTATACTATCTATCGTTTTTGGAGATGGATAAAAGAATTTAGGAGCGTTTGGAGAAGGAGAAGAACAAAGATAATGATTACGATGAGAATGAGAATTAGAGAGAATAGAAAATAGAATGATTAGTTATGTTTCTGATGAAAATAATGATTATGACTAGAATAATTATTGTTGTTTGGGGGAGAGTGTAGAATTATTTGATTATATTTTATTTCATTATCATACTTGGTTTTATTCTTGATCGTAAACTTATTCTTACTTGAAGAGTAACATTTCAATGATTTAAGATTGAGTATTTTAATATTATTTTTATCGATTATTAGAATAAGAACTTAATTCTATTCTTTCAAATACCGACATGGTATCAAAACAAAAAACATATTGTTTATTGGTATCAAAACTTAATGTTCACATTTAGTTTAATAATTACTTGTGTATTTTTAATTAGTTGTCATTGGTCATTGCTCAGTGTGGATTCGTTCGAAGATATTGTTTGTCACTAAAATTTATTACATACAAGTTCAAAAGAAGATATCAAACTTCTAACAAACTCTTAAGTTATGTTTCATGTGTAAATATATGTATATCAAAAAAATACATTATGAAAATCTGTTAAGGCAAGTATAATTTTCTTCTAATTTTTCTTATCTTCGATGAGAATTGAGTATTGGTTTAGTTATCTTTATCTAAATTTGTTAAGTTAATTTTGTCTTAATTTTTTTAGTACCAATTACAATATGGAATATGGATGTTCATAATGCAATAAATGCAAGATATCATAATAAATAATAACACCATCATTACATATGTGGTATGTTACATATATTTATATTTATAATCTACAATATTTTCTTATTTAACTTAAGTAAGGTCAAATTTTGTGAACTATTATGTATAGGTTGATACATAGAGTTCATACACAAACAAAGTTAGATAAAGTGCAAGTAGAATGAGCACACTTTCTTGAACGATATTTTTTACGATTTCATAATTAAGGAAATGTTATTACTCTATATATGCATTGAACTTATATATATTCATTTTCTTTTTTTGAGTATGATGGGTATAGGTTTTGGTTTTGGATAGCTTATTATGTTTATGATAGCTATAAGTATTATTTATCGTGTATGATGAATATATGTAACAATGTGTTCTTTTTTGTGTACATGCAACAAGATTGTAAAGCTCACTTTATTATTATGATCTTTTTTGTACATAGAAAAATGGATTTGCTGATAAATATCTATATTATTCTAGTTGTTGGAAAATCTGTTAAATATTTGAATGCTAAAGTATACTTGCCCTTTATAAATTAAACATCATGACTAAAATAATACTTGGTGTTTATAAAAGCATCATCGATTTTTATAACTAGATGGTTATGAGCATTAAACATTAACATTACTTGACTCGCATAACGTGTCAACAAATAACTATATTCGACTGTAAATATTAGCATTAAACTTGACGTTTGTTAATTGTCAATTAATTAACTATTTTTGATGTTTCTCAAATGTCAAACAACTTATGTATTTGACAGGTACAAAATTTCAATTATATATATAGTTGACATTTTTGGTTGTTAAGTAAAGATGCATTACTTGACACTAGTATACTTGACGTTTATAGAATCGTCAAATACTGTTCTACTTGACATGTAACAAACGTCAAGTAATGTCGTTTTTAAAGTAGTGTTCACATAGCTGTAAGGAAAGGATGCCATAATTGCACAAAATACCCAATTAAAAATTATCCTTCATATCATAAATTGTCTTATAACCATTAAGCATTCATTTCTAACATCGATAATCTTTTTATTCTGAGCATACATGCTCTCTAGAATGATTTAAACTGTAATTTATCAAGTCAAAGAGGAGATGAATGAACAAAAACATAATTGCACGTGAGAAATGGTAGAAAGACCAAATGACAAGAAAATAATTAGATTTTTCTGGGGTATTCATTGTAAAATGTAATGTGAACAATAGTATTGAGTGGTATAAAGCAAAACTTGTTGCAAGAGGCTTTACCAAACATATAGTTTTAATGGTATTGACTTTCAAGAGACGTTTGCCTCTATTGAAAAAATCATTTAAATTTGAGTACTTCTGACCATCGATGTTAACTCTAAATGACCATTATATCAACTAGATGTAAAAAAATGCATTTCTCAATGGTTATATCAAAGAAGAAGTATGTATGGATTGCCACCTATATTCAAAGTGAAACTTGAAGTGAACAAATATTGCAAACTGAATAAGAGCTTATATGGTCGTAAACAATCCCAATGATGTATTTTAAACGATTCAAGAAAGTACTCAAGAGACGTTATGGATTCTTTCAAAGTCAAGCATATCATACTATCTTCTACAATTATATACATAATAACAAGATTGTTGTTCTAATAGTTTATGTAGATGATACAATCTTAAGCAGTGATGAAGCTAGGCTTAACGAATTGAAGAAGAAACTAGCTTGTGAGCTTCAAATCCAAGATCTAGGAATGCAGAAATACTTTATAGAAACATAATTTGTCAGGTCTAAACAGTGTATTCTTGTTAATCAAAAAAAAATATTCTTGATTTACTTGAAGCGACAAGATTAATGTGATGTAGAATAGTAGAGGCCTATATTGAATCAAATCTAAAACTAGAAACATCAATTGAGGAAGAGGTGAAATATAAGGAGTGTTATCAAAGACTTATGGGAAGACTTATTTATCTATCTTAGATAAGACTAGATATCACTTTTACATTTAGTATGGTAAGTCAATTTATATATGCATGCTCTAGACCTTACTAATTTTGAAATTATCGATAGAAACTTAAGATACTTAAAAGAAACTTCAAAAATAAAATGCATATTATTTCAGGAACATGAGAATTTTAATACTTGAAATGTACACTGATGTTGATTGGGCGGGAAGCACTGATGGAGGATCTACATCAAGTTATTGTTTCATTCTTAGAGGAAATCTTGTTACATACATAATATATTAGTAGCTAGAAGTAATGTTAAAGATGAACACAGAGCTTTTGCCCATGACATCTGTGAAAATATATGGATATATTAAAAAATAATAATAAAACAAAATAACTTCTAGATGAGCTAATTATCACACAAGCAGCACATTTTTTAGTTCATTGAGACAATAAAGATGTTATCTTCATTTCTTATAACCCAGTCCTTCACGACAGAACTAAGCATTGAAATTGACAAGCATTTTATTAAGGATAAAATTGACGATGAGTAGTTTGCATTTCATTCTTACCAACGATAGAGCAAATAATTGATATTTAGACTAAAGGGCTTTCCAAGTTATAATTTCTTATTGACAAGTTGGCTATGATAGAAATCTTTGCACGAGCTACCAGCTTAAGGGGAGTGTAGAATTATTTGATTTTATTTTATTCCATACTTGTATTATTTCCATACTTCATTTTATTCCCTTTTGTAACACTATTTTTATCGTAAAACTTACATTCTTTGAAGAGTATGATTTTTCCTATTTAAGAAGTATTGTAACACTCTTTTTTATCTATTATTAGAATAAGACTCTTTATTCCCATAAAATCGACACTTACGTAATGAATTGTTGACTAATATGATTATCAGACCAATTTTAAATTTCAATATATTGAATAGGTGATTGTTTTAGTTTTTATAGGAATTTAATTGTTTTATGAAAAAAAATAAATATACAAGTAATCCTACAAAGGAATTTGTGCTAATATTGAAGTTTTGAAACATATTTACAAAAGTCTCAAAATATTTGCAAGAATGTTCTTCTATTATTAAATTCATCAAAAGTAAATATATAAATCATCATGTTACAATCATACAAACTCCTATTTTTAATTCACTTAAAATAATCCTATTTCACCAAAAAGATTGATGGTTCACTTGTTTCATTGTTTGATATTATTCTAGTCTAGCACTAGTGTCACAAGTTTGATTTTGGAAGATTTTTTGTATTTTTGCTACAATTTTATGTTTAACTAGATGAGGCTATTAAAATGTCGGAGGTTAAAAAGTTCAATTTTAAAATATATAAACTAATTGAGGTCTCAAACCTAACAACTAAAAAGTTAGTTTTTTTTTTATATTCAGTTAGCATTCTCTTTATCTTTTTTAAAAGTATCTTCACATTGTAGATTTTTGTATTATTTTATTATTTATTATTCAATATCATTTAAAAGTGAGATATTTGAACTTGTAACACTTTTGTTTTTAGAATTATGTAACCTTAGTTATTAGATTATGCACTACATTATTAAAGTTATACTCTTCTCAACTAGTATTCAAATTATTATTATTATTACTTTTATTATTTAAATTATTTCATTTTAAATTTATGATATATATATATATCAATTTTAAACTTCATTGAAAGCAAATACCCTACTAATTGGTGTTTGATTTTAGTACATCGTAACTCTTCTTCGACCACTCCTCTAACCCTTTAAAACCTCATTTAACTTTCTGACTATTTTTTTCTCTAATATAACTTGGGTTTTTTTAAGTATAGGCCAAATATAGAAAATATTTGTAGATGCATACATTAAGTTAAATATTCCCAAAACTAATTCCCATCTAATCATTTTAAAATTCAAATTATTATGCAATTATCTCAATATTCTTGAGATATTAAATACTAGTAATTGTAATTTGACATATTTTATAAAAAAAGAAAATACTTGCTCAATTTATTTCTCCATTATTACGCTCATTATTGTTTATATATTTTTTTTTTATTTTTTTTGAATACAAAATGGGGAAGGGATAACAAACCCTACACGGAGGGCATCTAATACTCTCAAATATATACCGATTTCACGGATCAAACTCGGGACGCTGGTTGTTGATGCCGAAAATTGGTCAACGGTCTATCCACAGTACTATTTGTTTAGTAGAGGACGAAAGGCCTGCAAAAC
>JBBMEG010042028.1:0-56606 GCA_037832605.1 Cyclanthera cordifolia | reverse complement strand
TTACCCGTTTTCTGACTTAGGCATCGGAGGCCCTGTGGCTCACACCACACCGGTGTGCCCTAAGCCTTTCTGTTTTGTAGGCGTTTCGTCCTCTACTAAACAAATAGTACTGTGGATAGACCGTTGACCATTTTTCGGCATCAACACTCACCGACTTTCTATTTATAGTAGACAAGTGAGTCTTGAAATTAATAAAATATAATATCGTTAAATATTCAATAATAAACGATATTGAGAAAAATCAAATATTTTTCCTTTCCAATTTATATGAGGAATTCGAAATTTCAATCTTGGATTGATTTTTCTTCCTCAATTTATGGGAAGGAAATCGTGTTTTATTTATTTTTAATTGATATTTAACCAATAAATCTTAATTCAATAATATAATTGATACATTATAAATAAATAAATACCTATGGTTAATATATTCAATATATTAATTTTGTGCTTTAATAATTATTAATCTAATTAATATGTGCAACATATTGATTAATTAATATTCTCTATTTAATAATTTTTAATTAATTGTTAAGTCAATAATATGTCCAACGTATTAATTATCAATTAATATGTCCAACATATTAATTAATACTCTCTATATAATAATTATTTAATATTATTAAATTAATTAATATGTCTAACCTATTAATTGTACTTCTCAAAGTTAATAATGATTATCCAATAATTATTAAATTAATACGTCTAACTAGATCCACTTGTATGTCTCACATACTTGTCCAAGTGTACATAAAAAATAACCATGTATATATCAACATTAATCAAATTAATGTGATAAGGTTGAATGACGCTTGAATACTAACTACGCATTTATCGAAAATAATAGCAACTACTAATAATCGAAATTTAACATTAAATGCTTGTTCTTGAACTACAAACTACAAGGCCTTTAGGGCATAATCGATGAAAGACCGAGGCGATGTGATAACTTTTAAAGTAAAGAGTTATCCAGCTTACTTCTACATCTTATTCATGCATTTTAAGGGTTAATATATAAAAGCATTAGAATAGGAAGTAATTATGCTAAAAACACAACTTTGTCATTTTCTAGCCTTGACTTCTATTTTTTAGAAATTGAAATTTATGACTATCCTTTATTTCTTCTATTTACTTATTTCTATACAGAATAATATTCCAAGTGCTTGTACTAGTTGAATACTTCTGACTTATGACCATCGTTTCTAAAACTCAAATCCAAAAAACTTAACCAATGTAATTGCTTAGGGCTTTTTTTTTTCTTTTTCATACTTTTTGTAACTCAAATACCTTTTAGGAGTTTTATTCTCTTTGCATTCCCATACAGGCTAGCATGCATACTTTACTTGCTCACTTTCTATAGTTCTTAGAATGACACACGTTTGTTAAAGTAGCGCACCTAAGTAAAAGAAATGATTTTAATCTTTTTCATAGTCCTTAGAATGACACACTTAGGTAAAGAAGCCATCTAAGCAAGTGGAACAATCTTGACATGAAGCACTTTTAGAAGTAGAGGAATACTTTGAGAAATCACGGCTACCAGCCTTTGATTTTCTGATTTTTTTTTTTTTTTTTCATAATGCGCTCCGCAATGTACTACATTGATTTCTGTTTTCATAGCATCAATTTCTTCAAATTTTCCTCAACTGGAGATCCATCACCCCCAAACTTAAACTCTTCATTGTCCTCAATGAAGGTGAGTTCATTTCCCCCAAACTTGGTTGCTTCTAAGTATGAATAAATAATGCTTCAAGCTTTGTGTTTCAATGTTAGGTGCATTCTCTGTGTACTATACTATCTAAGAATTAAGCTAATCAAAGCTTAGAGATAATCTAAAATTTTCCTAAGGCCAAAAAGTTTCAGCTACCTAGCTAGTTTTGGTTTGCTCAAAAAAAATTTAAGAATAGAACTAAATGTTGAGAAAAATATAAAAAAAATATTTTATCAACAAGTATAAAAATGCACATGATAGTTAAGTCTAACAAGTATCAACTAGTCAATAGATTTGAATTCATTTAAATGGACTACTAAGATCTTAATCATCAACTTTATTTGCAGAAAAATTGAAAAACTTATAATTGAAAAATAAATTTAAAAAAAAAAACATGTAAGGATGCAATGTTAATGTGTGGGACAATAAGAATCTGGTCAAACAAAGTAGAAAGACAGAAGACAAATGGAGTTGAAAACACATATTATATTCATTAACGGCAAAAAGATGTTAGTAATATATACAAGTAATGAATAAAATAGAAAAAGTTATTCATTAAGAATCAACAAGCAAATGATTTAAAATGAAGGGTTGCAGCTAGAGGTTTCTTCATCCTCTTACATAGGCGAAGGTGAAGCCCAAGGTTGAGTAACTTTGCTCGAGAATGCGGGAAACTGAATGTCCTATGCATTGACCTTGACAAACTCTCTCATTAATTTTTCTCGCCTTTCTGCGTATTCCCAATAGACTCGAGATTGCATGAAAGAAATGCTCCAGTTGGCTCTTCATTTCAGCCAACTACCTCAAGACTTCAAAAATATTGACAGCAACACAAAGGTTCTGTCTACCCATAACCACTCTTATTCTTGATTCAGGGAATTGATGTGGTGGTCGAGGTGCTAACGTTGCATTGGTTGATATTGGTCACACTTCTTGGCTTAAGCAATGAAGCGTAATCGTGTGGGGGAAGAAGATCGGGCTTTGCGTGTTATTAAGGCAATGTTTTACTTCTGCCTTTAGAATGCGACTGACATCAATACTGAGTCCTGCATCGAGAGCGTAGAGTAGTAGTGCTCTTGTTTTGGTGACATCTGTATCATGAGTGATGTGCATTAAACTCGCTTTCACAAAGTTAAACCAACAATCTGCTTCTATATTGAGAAATATTGTCATAACACTATTGATTTAGGTGTCTGCTTAAGAAACAATGCATTGTACTTTGCATTGGGGTTGCATTGTAGTCTGAGTGCCTGATTCCACGTTAATGCACTATAGTCAATCGACACTTCGCATACTCGATTTAGGTGTGCTCTTTCCTCGTTGATGTTTGAGTAGAACTCACAAACCCATTCTGGCTTTTCTTCTTTTGGCCTCACAAATCTTTGCCATTTGCTTTTCGCAATGGCATCTACCACCTCCTTTGGTAACTCGATCTTAGGGAAATCGTGCGCTTGAAGAAGTGTCTTGCTTTTTGGAGAGATGTATCTCTCATCTTCTTTTGTAGATACCAAATTCTGCCCTTGGGACACATCTTTGCGAATCTCTCTCAGTTTTTTGGGTGTTGAGGTCATTCCTAGAGATTGGGCAATCTCCTTCCTTTTTCTCCTTCTCTCAGCCTCTTCTACTTCGTTCTCTTCTCTTGTTGGCTTTGGGGTCTTCTTCTTAGGGTCTTCCCTCTCTAAGCCAACATTTGCTTCTTCCTCGACCCAATACTTCGAGTCCGATTCTACCCTTGCAAATGCTCGAGCCTAGACAGTTTCTTAAGAGTGGTTGCAACCATCTTCTCTATCTCTCTTTTCTTCTTTTTCGCTTTTGTCCTCCTTCTCTTCACTCGATGCAGTAGACTCCAGCAATATTTCTTGTATTATCGATGCACCAAGTGCATGTGCTTTTTCTAGCCTAGGATCTGTTTTGCTGAATGATTTCAGGAAATTTATGCATTATGTATTAGAGTCATCTGCTGAAAAGTTCTTCAACTCCTCAGTTATCTGCTGCTTCTCCTGTTGCACCATAGACTCTTCTTCTAACGGATCTAATTAGCTCTAAAAAAAGATCAGTTAAAGAATAGATTCTTTGAGCTCATCAGGATAGATGGTTTGGAGTGGAATCACATTCATGGCTTTGGAGACACTCGAAATGTCCCCCGCATCTGAGTTGCGCCCCGCAGATGAAGTGTCTCCTATGCTCCTCCAAATGAGAGGAGCATAGAACTCCTCCTTATACTCCATATCAGGGATGTGATCCTCTATTTTTGAGACATTATATTCAACCTTCTTTCCTTTGGCTTGTGATCTTGTTGATTATGTCATTGATCTTTTAAAATACATCGGAAAAATGTGGGAACGAGAAACAATAGGAATGTCGATAGTATTGAGATATTATATAGAAATTGAGAGAGTAAATTTGAATTAGGAACAAATTGTAACAAATTATGGCCTTAAATAGTAAAAATGCTGAGGATGTAGTCGTTCCAGTTGGTTGAATTATCGTTGCCTCAACTGTGAAATCCTGCATTTATTGGAATTAAAAAATAGAGCCATTGAATCAAATAGTCATTGAGCACAACTGGTTTGACATGTGTCTCTTCGAATTTTCAATGTTCTTCTTTAATACTCCCTACATTGCTCTCATTTTATGCTTAACCAATGTGATTCATCGATGTCGTTCGCATTACATCGATTTTTTTAAAAAAAATAAATCTTACTAGCTGAAATAAATAGATGCAAGAATAAAAATAACACAAATAAATATATAAATAAACAGGTAAAATTGTAAGATTTATATAATATTTGCATGCGTTAGGGATACCCCTCGCATTCTGCTAGCCTTAATTAAATAACAAAATATTAGGAGATGCATTCTTTTTTAATATCTTCTCTCTCATAATGTTTGAGTCTATGGCCATTCACGCCTTCTGAATGTCTTGGATCTTAACTGCTCCACTGTTATGCATGTTGACAACTCTGAATCTGAATGGTCTTTTCCATTTGGATCTGAGTTTCCCTAGGAAGAACTTTAACCTAGAGTAGTAGATAAGAACTTGTTGCCCTAGGATAAATGTTCTAGGCATTATCTTTTTGTCGTTCAATTTCTTCGTCTTCTCTGTATACATTTTTGCATTTTCATAGGTCATTTGCCTATGCTCTTTAAACTCTAGAAATTGTAGTTTTTTACTCGCCCTTACTGCCTCTAGATTCAAATTTTGTTTTTTTAGAGCCCAATATGCTTTATATTCTAATTCTAATGGGAGATGACAAGTATTTCAAGATATTAATCTATAGGGGGACATACCTGTGACAAACCACTCCAAATGGAAAAAAAATGGCTTTTATAAAACTGCAGTAGTTAGGATTCAAACCCAAATCTCTTCTAAGGCAAGTAGAAGTCCTCCCAACTCATCCAGCAGCAATTTATTAAGAAGTCAAGGTTAGCTATTTAAGAAATAGAAGATTGGGGAGGCCATTTTACAAATAAGCAAAACTGAGCCCTAGGCGAATAAGGTGGTAGATAGCTTATGATACGTCTTTCTCTTGTATGTACATGTGCAATAGATTATAGGGTCGTTGCATGCATTGTGTGTTGATGTGAGTGTCGAGTCATTTTCTTGATAGTGTGAGCATGTCCGCGAGACGGTCTCGACATGTCTCTGCTCCGCCATAGGGTGGTTGCAGTAGACCATAGGGTCTGGTGCTATGTGACACGTCAGAGAATGACCCATAAGGGTGGCCAGACGCGGCAACGTTCTCTAACAAATAGAGGTATGAGAGATTATGCTTGTGGAAGGATAGATTGCAACCATCCTGTAAGCGACACGTGACCATCGAGTCTGACCACATGGTCTTTTAGACGTGTTGGATAGCCGATCGCGGTCGGGGTTTCCACAGTCCTTTCTGATACCTAGAGCTCCTTGAGATACTATTAGGTCTACTTCTAACTATAGCACAGTTGTGAGCACCGCAGCATGTATGAGTTGCAAACTATCAAGCAGAAGTGTGATCCTGGCTTCGGCTAGTGTATCCGCTAACGCTTGGACAGACACTTGCACCTACATCTGGATGAGCTGCTGGCTAGCTTAGCTCAGTGAGGGAACTTGATTGGTTCTTGTTCACCTCACTCGTACTGGAGATACCCTAAGAGGCGCCTGAGAGACTCCATAGGAGCACTTTCCGCGACATGGTTGTGTAATGGCTTTTTCGGTCTTATAGCATTGGCTGGGGACCTAGTTTTCCTTACTGTTAGCATAGCTGAGTGATCTTGGATGCATAGGGTGTGATAGGGGAATCAGTCATTAGACGGAGATCCTTTATCGCTTGAGTTGGAGCTAGCAACTTGTTAGGCAGTGAGCAGCCGAAATTGCTAAGGCATAAGTGACCGCCGCGCTAGCAGGTTGGGCAACTTCTAGGCAGTGAGCAGCAGAAATTGCTAAGGCATAAGTGAGCGTCTTGCTAGCAGGTTGATTCGCTCTCGCCTCGGTGCCGTGCATGGTATCTAGCGTGCTCGGATTGACCCCACCCTGCTGGAGGGACTCAGGATAGCCTGGGTAACTCCAGTGGATGACCTTTGCGTCTAGGCTCTCTATTGTACCCTGAGGAGTGGGGTTGTGACTTTGGAGTTTTACGACATCGGTTGGTGAGACTCCTCGAGTATTGCCACGAGTTTTGGAACGTGTGGCACAAACACCCGAGAGTCAGGATGTTTTTCTCGTTTGTTTGTGCATTGCATTCTTAGACTTTTGATTAACACATGTCTTGTTTTATATGCTGCGTGCACCCCGTGTGGGGTTTCTTACTGAATTTTCCCAGACTCACCCTTTTGTTTTATGTTGGCTATGAATTCAAAATCATAGTTGCAGGTACGCACTAGGATGGATGATCGACAACTGAGGATAGATCAAAAGAGGGACGTGTTCGTTGCATCTAGTTTTAATGGAGTTGTTTATAGTTTTAATGCATCTCTTCCTACATGAACTATTATAATAACTTTGTAATAATTTTTTTAGTTAAGGAACCAAATCTTGGGATTTATATTTGTGTTTAAACTATTGACTGCATGGATAGCTTGAATGCTTTGATTTATACTTTTAGAGTCGTTTTAAATGATTCTGAAATATCAAGGTTCTTATTTACAGGTTTTGCAGGTATGGGTTTCTCATATTTTAGTGGAAACTGTGCCGAAATTTTTACTAAATTTTCATGCATTAGTAACTTTCGTGCTATAACCTAATGGTTATGGACCGGGTTGTTACAATACCTAGAGAAGTTTTATATGCGGTCCAACATGCCTAGAGGGCATCCTCTAGTGTGGTGGACCAATATTTTTGTAGGTCCCACTACTTTTTCTAATATTTCCTTGTTTTCTTGATTTGAGATCTCAGTTTGACCATATTTTTTGGGATGGTAGGGTGTTGGAATACGATGTTAAATGTTATACCTATGCAATACACTAGTCATTCCCTATTGACGAAATATGAACCTTCATCACTAATTATAGCTTTGGGTGTTCCGAAGTGTGTAAAGATGTACTTAAAGGAACCTTATGACAGTTTTTGCATCATTTAGTGAAGTAGTAATGTCTTCCACCCATTTAGACACGTAATCAGCACCTAACAAGATATACAAGTTGCCATAGCAAGGAGGAAATTGACCCATGAAATCAATGCCTCATACGTCAAAGAGTTCAACCTCGAGTATGTACTTCATTGACATTTCATTTTGTTTACCAATATTCCCCTTTCTCTGACACTCATTACATCTCTGAGAAAATTGATGATCATCTTTGAAAACAGTTGGCTCAAATAATCCTGATTGAAAAATTTTCACTGTCGTCCTTGCTCCACCAAAATGACCTTCATAAGCTAAAGTATCATATGCTATGAGTATATCTAGCATTTTATCTTATCTTACATATCTTTGTATTATCCCATCATTACATAACGTATAGAAATATGGTTTATCCCAAAAATAGTCTTTAGATTCATGATAAAAGCGTTTAACTTGATTCCTTGGAAAATTGACGGTTTTATATCACTACACACATAATTTGCTATGTCATCAAACCATGGAGTTTCAATGACATTGAGCTTAAGAAATTGCCCATTTGCAAAGTTATCATGAATGTCAATGCGTACGGGCATCACATTATGATTGCTGAGAACGTGATCTGGTGTAATTATGATGTGCGCAGTTATAAGAGCTATTTTCAAGATATTGAATGCCTTTAAGCACTCTTTAGAAAAGACAAAAGGTTGGTTGACTTGAAGAAGTTCAAATAAGGGTTTAGAAATTTTAGAGAAATCCTTGATAAAACGTCTTTAAAATCCAAAGCGATCTAGAAAACTACAAATTTTGTTAATCGTACTAGAAGGTTCTAACTTTTCGATACATTCAACTTTGGCTTTATCAACCTCCATTCCTAGTTTAGAAATCTGATGCTCTTGGACAATACCTTCAGTGACCATAAAATGACATTTTTTTCTAATTTAGAACTAGATGAGTTTCTTCACATCTTTTCAACACCATTGAAATGTGGCTAAAGCATTAAAAGTCCAAATGGCATTCTTCTAAAAGCAAAGACTCTATAAGGACAAGTGAAGGTTGTCTCCTCCTGATCATTAAGATCTACCGTAATTTGACAATACCCTAAGTACCTGTCAAGAAAACATTAGTATTATTGACAAGCAATGTAATCCAACACTTGATCGATAAATGGTAGAGAGAAGTGATCTTTCTTGGTGTCTTTGTTCAACTTTCTATAATCTATACAGACTTCTCATCCTGTGATGATTTTTGTAGGGATCAACTCTTTCTTCTCGTTTAAAACAATTGTCATTCCACGTTTCTTAGATCATTGGACATGGCTAACCCAATTGTTGTCTGCAATTTGATAGATGACTTTTGCATTTAACCACTTAATGATTTCATTCTTTACAACTTTTTTCATTGCAAAATTTAATCTTCTTTGTTGCTCCACATACCTACTTACTCCATCTTCTAGATTTATCTTATGCATGTAGAAAAAAGGGTTAATGCCTTCAATGTCTGCAAGAATTCATCCTGTTGCTTTCTTGTGTTGTTGCAACAGGTCTTGCAATAATTTCTCATTTTTAGGTTTTGAAGCAGAGGATATGATAACTGATAGAGTTTTCTTCTCTTTCAAGTAAACACATTTTAAGTGCTCAGAGAGTGATTCCAACTTCAAAATAAGTGGTTCAATATAGATGGTTTCACGGGAGGACCCTTTCTCTCTCCCAAACTGAAAGTGTCAAAACGACTGAAACTAGAGAGTGTTTCACAATTTTCTTCATTGTCCTCGTCGAATGCAGAGGACATTGCTTCTAGATCCTCCCAATGCGAAGAACATTTAGTCGATTTCTCTTCTATTACTTCTTCAACTTTGTCTTCACTTGAACTTAGCATTAAACGACTTTCCAATTTAGCGGTACTTCAATGAATCGAAAATATTAAATTGGACTACTGATCATTCATTTTCATAGTGATAGTGCCATCGTAAACATCCACTAAAGTTCTTTCTGTTTTAAAAAATGGACGTCCTAGGATGATGGAGACATCCTCATCAGCCTCGTAATCTAGAACTATGAAGCTTGGAGGAAATACGAACTTATCTATTTGTACTAGAATATCTTCAATTTTCCCTTCATGATATTTAACAAATTTGTTTGCAAGTTAGAGTGTAAACGTGTTAGGCCTAGCTTCACCAATGTCAAAAGCCTTGTAATAGACAAGAGCATTAAGTTAATGTTTTCTCCCATATCACATAAGGCCCACCCTAGAGATTTACCTCCAATCGAAACTAGTATAGTAAAAGATTTTGAATCTCCCTCCTTCCTCGGGATCTTACTTTTGACTATAACACTACACTATACTTTTGACAAATAAACAATTTTAAATTATTCAAATTTATTCTTCTCAGAAAGAGCATCTTTTAAGAACTTTGTGTAATTAAGCTTTTTCTCAATGAATCCACCAATGGAATATTGATGTGAATCTCATTAAGAATGTCTAAGAACTCTTCAAATTGTTTCGCCTCACTTCTTTTTATTCAACCTTTGAGGATAACGTGGAAGAGATGGAGTAAACACGTGTGTTTCCTCTTCCTTCTCACTAACCTTGGTTGAGTTGTATGTTATTAGGCTCTTGACTTTGCTACTTTCTCCTTTGTTAAAAGCTAACTCTCCCAAAATTTCTACTATGGCATTGTCTACACCAGTAATGCTTTCAGTAATGGCATCACTGCTCGCTTTCACCTTAACTTCACGTAAAGGTCCGACCCCGACAAGGACCCCATCTAGGTCTCTACCTTAGATGCATGAGTAAAAACGATCTTTAAACTAGAGACATGCTCAATAAAACATCATTAAATGAATTACGTTAAATAGGTCAATACAATCTAACAAAAAATAGGGTACTCTGTTCTTAAATCATAAGCAAGATAGAAAGTTAAACGACAGACACGGGTTTTTAAAACAATAATCAATGCAGATGAATAGATAACATAAATGAAACTATGATTGACATCTCTTGGTCCTTACAATTCCTGATCAGCCATCCTGAATAGGCCCATGTGTACCTATGGAAGCCAACAAAAAAAAGGGGTGAGTTGTTAACTTAATAAGGATCCCTAACTTGGGATCAATATATGCATGAATATGATAAGCGGAAACGAATGCATGATGAAAGATACATTTAATGAGTAGTGGTGTCAGGACAACCCTAAATAGGGCTAAGCCAACTCGGGATTTTATGAGTAGTGTTGCCGGGGCAACCCTAAATAGGGCTATGCCAACCCGGGTCTTTATGAAAACTAGTGCCGGGACAATCCAAAATAGGGTTACACCAACCCTGGTTTTCAACACATAATTGATTGTAGCCTGGGCATCGTTGATTCTCGGATATGCCTACAAGGTCTTAAGGAGTATTATTAAATGTGGGCTTTCATAGAACGTCTAATCATGATGCTAATGGGTGCAACGTGCTAACCAACAGAATAACATATGCAAGATATATAACATGTTAGCCTAACAGGAATCACTAGTACAGTACACCAAAATATATTGTCCATATAACATAACATAGTTATTCAAACAAACATGCAAGTATGAATCATAGCATATAGTTCAAAGCATCAATTTATTACACTTAAATTACCGTAGACATGCTCAAAATTATTCCACAGGAACCCAAGTTAAGGATATGTTTCCCTTACCTTAGTCGATTTTCACTAAGTTTGCTCAATGAAGTTTAAACCTCGACTCCTAGAAGTCTTCCCACCAAATGCTAGCCAAAAATAGTGTTAAAGAGGCATAATTAACACCCAAGACTAACAAAATCGGACTCAGAGCATCGAAAGTAATAAAGGGACCCAAATTCAAAATTTGGGTTTTTGAGACCCGAGTCCCAGTCAACGATAGTCCAAGCAAGTCAGCGTAATCAAAGAATTCGAGTTTTCTTAACAACCAAGGTTCATATGTAATTTTGCATAATCAATTAAAGAAATGTAAAACTTGGTTAAAATACCAAGCGCATTTAGACTTGTACACACATTGGTCAACAACATCCATCCCACTAAGAGGTCCATATGCTTACATGGGTGGTCAATGCACACTAGGATTTCTAAGTTTATATATCTTGGTCAACATGACCTATGCTTTCCAATTCTTCAATTTGAATAACAAACTCATAATCTCTTTAAATGGTCCCATTTATTTCCATTTTCTAAAAATCACATAAATAGTCTAGATTAATTGTCCTCAAGGGACCCACAAGTACATATGGTCATCTCCTCCAAATCTCTAATTCTTAAAATAAAAAATCAAACCTCCTTTAATGGAGATAAGCTTCATCTAAAGTCCATCTTAAATTCAAAGCAAGGACGAAAAATTGAATCTTACCCATAAGTAGCACACAAGACACAACGACGGTACGCATAGTATCACCGTTTGTTAAGCGACAAAGTAAACGTGTCAGGCCCGTTCTAGCTTACAGATGGGCCTCACAGGAAAATTTTAGAAATCCGTTGACACGAACGGGCTATCTCGAGAACCTTCATTTCGGGTCTCGAAAAAAACCTTTTGAAAAAAGGATTTTAGAAAACATTTTGAAAGGTTATATGCCTTGAGCAGTTTACAGGAATTTAGACCATAGCTTTCAACATATAACTTGGTGGGAGTTCACTACCCCCTAAGGTACATTGTGAATCAAAATTTATGTGGCAGGCTTGCACGTCAAAACGACAAGGAAGCATACAGGGTGTCGCAACACATGTCGCGACACACAAAAGACAAGGGCCAACGACATAAGGAAAGCCTACACTAGAAGCATGATGACGAGGGGTTGCAAAGGCATGCAGCCACGAGCAACAAGCTTTGGACGAGCATACATGAGGTGTCAAGGCATACGGCCATGGACTGCTATAGGCAACATGCCCTGGACAAGCATGACCGTGACATCCTCCCCCACTTAATTGGTTGACGTCCCCGTCAATCAACTATTATCAAAAACTGCAATCTAAGTTGCTGCCGACTGCAGGTCTTCGGCTCGTTCCCAGCTTAGCTCACTGTTTAGGAGTCCTTTCCATTTCACAGTGAACTCTTGAATGTCGCGTCTTGGACGTCGAACTCTATAGATCCTCTCCGATAGGATCTCTTCCACATGCTTCTTCGTGGTATTCTTCATGGTGACTTGAGGTCTTAAAACATTGTCTGGATCACTGTGGTCTAGGTCTACATGGTACGGCTTCAAGGTGCTGGCGTGGATCACTAGGTGGATCTTCATCCATGAGCGCAGATTAACCCGGTAGGAGGTTTTTCTGACTTTCTCTATAACTTCAATGGGTCCCTCATACTTCCGCACGAGACATTGGTCACGATTTCCTTGAAAGTGAAATTGCTCCGATCTCAGCTTAATAAGGATTTGATCTCCTTCTTGGAATTTCAATGGCGCTGCCACTTGTTTGTCCATTTTTTCATGCGTATGAACGCTTTCTCCAAATAGGCTCGGGCTATTTCTGCAGATTGTTTCCACTCTTTTGTGAAGTTATATGCTTGTGGGCTTTTCCCACATACGGATGGTCGATTATGTGTGGCATAAAAGGTTGTGTTCCATATATTACCTCAAAGGGGGTTTTACCCAATGATGAGCTCTTGTGGCAGTTTAAACTGAACTGAGCTACATCTAACATGTCACCCAATTTTTTTGTCTCGCATCGATGAAATGGCGCCTGTATTCTTTGAGTATTCTATTGAACCGCTCCGTTTGACCATCCATTTGCTGGTGATAACTAGAGGAAATATTCAAATTTAAACCCATGAGTCGAAATAATTCTATCCAGAATGACTCACTAAAGCGTTTGTCTCGATCACTTACGATGCGTTCTGAGACTCCTCACAATTTAACAACATTTTTGAAGAATAGTTGAGTTGTCATCTCAGCCAAGCACATTCTCGGAGTGGGGATAAATGTTGCATATTTGGAAAATCGATCAATGATCACTAGGATAGCTTCAAATTCTCCTACCTTTCGGAGATGGGTAATGAAGTCAAGAGAGACGCTCTCCCACGGTCTTGTTGGAACAAGCAGGGGTTATAGCAACCCTGCTATTTTTTATCTTTCGACCTTGCCTTGTTGACAGATAAGTCTTTGTGAATTGCATATAATATCATCATGAAGGTTTGGCCAATAGTACCCCCATTTTAACATTGCGTGCATCCCTTGCCAACCGGTGTGACCCGCCCCTAGGGTGTTTTGACATTCTTCCAACAACAGCTTTTTTAGGTTTCCCAAACGGGGCACATATAACCGGTTACCTTTAGCTAACACCAGGTCGTCTTCTACCTAAAATTGGTGGGTCTTCCCTTGTTTGGCTAACTCAATGATGCTTTAAGCTGTCGAGTCGTTATACATGAGTTCACATATCTTTTCTGGTATGGTTCCATGGAGCCTACTTGCTTGCAGTTGAGCTAACATGCACAGGGCCGCATGTTTACCCGCCTAGGTTTGTGTTCAAACAAGAAGTCGAATTCAGTTAAATATTCTTGCCATCGAGTCTGCTTCAATGACAGTCTAGGCTGGTTGAAGAAGTGGCAAATGGAACTACTATCGGTCTTAACAGTGAACTTCGCCCTTAAGAAATATTGTCTACAAGCTCTTAGACAGTGGACCACAACTAACATTTCTTTCTCGGAGGCATCATACCTCTTTTTCGCATCATTCAGTTTTTTACTATCATAAGAGATTGGGAGGCCATTGTAAAGCAGAAGGCCACCTAAAGCAAAAAAAGAGGCATCCGTTTCGACCTCGAAGGGTTTGGTGACATCGAAAATTCTGAGTACCGGACCTTTCACCATAATCTTCTTCAGATGTTCAAAACCCGCTTGAAATTTTAGAGTCTAGTTCCATTTCAGTCCTTTCTTTAAGAGGTCGATCAGAGGTCTAGTCTGCCCTTAGAATCCTTCAACGAATCGCCTATAGTAGTTAACTAATCCAAGGAAGGAATGTTACTCTCTAATGGTGGTTGATACTTTCCAATTGCGTATGACCTTGACCTTTCTGTCCTCCATGCCTATCTTTTTGCATTCGTGGGCAAACGTTTATGAGTTACAGGTGTATTTGATGTTCCACCATGGTTGGGCTATAGACTACGATATCGTGGAGGTAGACTACCACGAACTTGTCAAGATATTCATGGAATTACAGGTTCTTCAGAGTGCGGAAAGTAGCTGGGGCATTGGTGAGACCAAACGACATTACGAGGAACTCGAATGCCCCATATTTGGTCACACATGTGGTCTTTGGTTCATCCCTTTCTACAGTACAAACTTGTTAGTATCCGGATCCCAACTCTAGTTATGAAAAGTATTTCGCACCATGGAGACGTTCAAATAAGTCATTCATGATCGGTAAGGGGTATTTATTACTGACATTGATTTTGTTATGAGTGCGATAGTCGATACATAGGCGAAGGCTGTCGTCTTTCTTTTTCTTGAGTAGAACTGAGGCCTTGAAGAGGGCCTCAGTAAGCCGAATGAACCCTGCACTTAAGAGTTCATCCAGTTGTTCTCGAAGCTCGGCCAATTCAGGAAGGGCCATTCTATAAGCATTTTTGGAGGGAGGTTTAGTCCTGGAAGCAGTTTGATTTCATGATCAATTCCCCTATGTGAAGGTAAAACCTTTGGTAAAGAGTCAGGCATAACATCTCGATATTTCTCTAGAACACGATGAATTTCTGTGGGAACATTATAGGCGAGCCCTCTCTATAGCTAGAGGGTCGAGATCATCTTTATGTCGCTCAGTTGTTTGATGGCGGCTTGGACAACAATAGGGCTTGATGTCATGATGACCAAGCATTTGGCAAGAGGCATCGGGATGACTTTATGTTCCAAAAGGAACTCCATCCTTAGGACAACTTCAAAGTCGTCTATCTTGACAATCACGAAGTCCACATGTCCTTCAAAGTCTCCAATATTTAACGTCACCCTTCTAGCCACACCTAGGATGGGCAACGCGGCCGAATTGATGGCTTTCATCTTCCTAGTATCTCGAGCCCATGGTAGGCTTTGTCGACGTGCTTCGCTTTCGGTCATAAAGTTATGGGTAGCTTCCAAGTCGACCATGGTACTCTTGATCGACTTTTGGTTAACCTATACGTCAACGTACATGAGCCCACATTCTGAAGGCTCTTCAGATTGGCCCATTTTATTCTATAAGGCAGATAGAAATTTCAAGGCCCCCATGAGAGGGTTGTTGTCTTCTCCTTTTGGTGGCGTACTCGACTCGGCAGGTTTAGTTATTGTCTCAGCGTTAGTGCAAAACGTGGCTTGAAAGGCCTGGAAGGCCGCCCTTTTCGGGCACTCGAATGGTCTATGTGCCCCTTTGCATATGATTCAGCTTAGGGGTCAGTTTTTTCTATGGCCCTCTCCCTTTGTATCCTCCCCTCGGTTGGGAGAGTCTTCAGTCCCCTTCGTTTGGTTTATATCCCCCCACCACTTTTGTGCATGGTGAAGCGAGTGGTACCTTTCGTGTAGTTCGAGGAACTGAGATTCTTTCTAGCATCTAGAGATGTGTCAACGATCAGGTCGTACAGCCGTTTTGCCACTGCATAGGCAGTTGCAAGGTCTTGTACTCTCTGTTCGTATAACTTCGATTTCGCCCATTGTTTTAAGCCTTCGAAAAAACAGAAAACTTTGTCTTTCTCGGACGTATCACGTATGTCCAACACTAGTGCTGAGAACTGTTTGACATAATCTCGAATGATGTTGGTCTATTTGAATTCTCTAAGCTTGCGCCTAGCCAAGATTTCAACGTTTTCGGGGAAAAATTGAGATCAAAGTTCTTGCTTTAACCTTTCCTATGATTCAATGGTACACCTACTTTGTTCGATGTCCATAAACCTAGATCTCCACCAAAGTTCTGCATCATCAGCTAGATGCATGGTTGCCAGCGTAATTTTAGATTCGTCGGACGACGTGTTCGTGGCTCAAAAATATTGTTCTAAATCGAATATGAAGTTTTCTAGCGTCTTTGCGTCGCGAGCGCTGAAAAAGGGTTTCGATTCTGGGACCTTAACCTTGTTCAACTGCATTGTGCCCTCATTCAGGCCATGATCTCCCATCGCTTTCATCGTGAGGTTTAGCTTATTGCTTAGGTCTTCTATTTGAACTTTGAGAAGGTCAAAAAGTAACTTTTACGTCCTTCGAAAGGTAAGTGACCATTTGAATTATCATCTTTTAGGAGCTGTCCAAGACATCTACACGCTTCTCCATGTGGGCAATAGAGCTCGTAGAACTATCCCCTCGCTCGAAGGCGGTGGGGCGAGAAACTTTCTTCTCTAAGGTCTCGACCTTTTGCAAAACTGTTAGACCGACATTCCGTCCACACGGCCAGCTACTGCATCAATCTGATTCGTCTTGGCCTCATTCGACATTCCAAGAATCGAATGTTATCATCGACTTCCACTAGATAGAGCAATTGCTCTTCTATCTTAACCAGTCCGTCGGATTGCGACTTACCGAGTTGCTTGTTAGAAGACATAATTAAAGCAAGCAACTTTCTTAGAATCGTTTCGGCTTTGATATGAACTATCATGTTTGTACTTTGTTAAGGGACAAAGTGAACGTGTAGAGCCCGTTCTAGCTTACGAATGGGCGTCATGGAAAAATTATGGAAAGACGTTGGCACGAATGGGCTCTCTTGGGAAACCTTCATCTTGGGGCTCGAAAAAAACATTTTGAAAAAAGGATTTTAGAAAACATTTTGAAAGGTTATATGCCTCGAGCTATTTACAGGAATTTAGACCAAAGCTTTCAACATATAACTTGGTGGGAGTTCAGTACCCCCTAAGGTACATTCTGGACCAAAATTAATGTGGCAGACTTGCACGTCAAAATGACGAGGAAGCATATAGGGTGTCGCGACAAACAAAAGATAAGGGCCAACGACATAAGGAAAGCCTACACTAGAAGCATGATGACGAAGGAATGTGAAGGCATGCAGCTATGGGCAACAAGCCCTAGACGAGCATACATGAGGTGTGAAGGCATACTACCATGGGCCACACTCCCTAGACAAGCATGATCCTAACACACAACGGCTTCAAGAAGCGAAACTAGCAGCAACAAACGGTAGTGTTCTCTTTGTGAAGGTTTGGAAACTGTTTGCGGTTTAGCAACATGAGCAAGGTGCTGCAACTGAGGTGCGCACGCGGCGACAGCAAAGGCGCTTAGGAAGTCGCGAGGCTGGGCCTGAGTGGCGGCTTTATGGCTGGGCTTCGCGTGGAGGGTCGCAACAAAGAGAAAGAAGATGAAACTATGGAGAGGGAGGGGAATTTCGGGAAAAGGGAGAGAGAAAGTGAGGGGAGGGGCGGCTCACACAAACGAAGAGGGGAGCGAGAGAAAGTTGATGTGCCCTTTTTAGGTTTTCATTTTTCCAATAAAAAACTCCTTTCTTTTGTTTGTTTCTTTTAATTAAGAGCAATAAAACTAATATGATTAACTACAAGCTAAAACCATTTTTTCTCTTCTTTTCTTATACGGGAAAACAATTAGATAGTTGGCTAAAAGTACATTTAATTGATTAGGGTCCTATCACAAGGATACCATTTTTCGTTTTCTTGTAAATGCTTGAAAAATTTACCATAACTAGATAACAAGCAGCAGCAGCAGCAACAATAATAATAATAATAAAAGCCCATTAATCAAGTTTAGGAATAAAAACCTCAATTCTAAACACATGGATCTTTGGGTTGTCACACTTCAGCTTTTAATTTCTCTTTCGATTGTTTCTCCTCTTGATACAAATCCAATCAACGACTTATTGTATTCTCATGAATGAGTAAATACAAGAAGCAAAAACAAGAAGATTTTAGAGATTTTTAATTATAATGCAGAATTTTAAATAATAGTTTTTCTAGATTTCTTATTTTGGTACTTTTTAAGTTTAAATTTTGTCAAACATGCGCATAATTTCTAAAGACCTATTAGATGAGTTTGTTAGGTGTATTTAAAGCACATCTACCTTTTTGTCTAGCATTTAAGCCTCTCAAATTGATGTACAATTGACTTTTGACTTCATAGTCTTATTTTTCCACAAAGTGCATTTAAGAAGATTTTTAGACTTTTATTATTCCAAGTCATGCACGAAATTCTGGCCTTAAAAAGAACTTGTAATACCTCATTTTAGATAGATTATTGATATCAAAAACTTGAGTTTTCTTGACCCCATTTGGAGTTGTCTTTTTTTCAAATCTTGCTTTAGGTTTGAATGTAAAATCAATTCATTGGATTAGTCTTGATCAAACTAATGCTGGAATGAGTTCTCTTAGGATCTAAGAGTGATAATCATAGGTTCTAAGTGTGATCTAAGAGTTTCCACCTTCTAACTTAACTCTTGGTTGGGATCGAGTGTTGAGTTTTCCATATTTGTGAGATTTTACAAGGATCCTAAAAGGACCTCTAGCTTTGTAAAACCAAGCAACGTTGGAGCTTATCATCTCTTCTTCTCAAAGACTTCCCACTTCTATGCTCAATAGCTGAACCTTCTTCTTCCCATCCCTCTCAGCATGTTTAGTATTTTGATGGCTCCTATACCCTTGGTTATGATTTCCAAAATTGGAAGAATAGTTTGCTTTTTGTATAGGTAAATGATTGTTCGGTGCACCTGGTGAATTGAACAAAGAGAAACCAAGATGCATGATTCCTTCCTCCAGGTGTATAATGATTTTTATATTAGTGGGAATTTTGAGATTTTAAAGGATTTCCATTCCCCATGTACATGATAGAGGCGAGATTCTATGGACGCATAGAAGAACTTTCTAACTCACCATAAAACACACAAACGACCTCTTTCGGTGATTGACTAATCGCTGATACATTTTTGAAATTCCAAATTTTGCAATTTTAGATTTTTTATTGCATTAGCCATTGCGGTCATTTGCACTTTAACTGAAGTAAGTGCATCAGAATCAGCTTTCTCACTCTTCTTAGTTCTGGTTTTGCGAGTTTTAGTCCATCGGTAGTTATCCATAGATCCATAGATATAGATTAATTTTGACTTAATACCTAATAATACTTAAAATGAGGTGAAGCTACCTACTAGAACTAGTTTAAATTCACAAGTTAGTAATGAAAATTCTAGTAATAAGTTTAGTGAGGACGAGGTAGAAGACAATCCTACAAACTTAAGAAGTTATTCCCTTGTTAGTGATATGCAAAATAGAACTATTAAACAATCTTATAGGTATGCGAGACCGACTATATTAATATTGTCTGTATTAAAACTTATGTTATTGATAATACATACTATATTAATCTAGCATTAAATGTAGCTAGCTCCCTTAACGAAAATGAACCAACAACTTTTAAATATGCTCTTAATAGTACAGAAGCACCTAAATAGTTAGAAGCTTAATGAAGAAATGAATTTTCTAAAAGTCAATGATACTTGGAAATTGGTTCCTCTACCTAAAGGTTGCAAACCCATAACATGTGAATGAGTCTATAAAATAAAATAAGATATTCAAGGTGTTTTAGACATGAGGTATGAAGTTAGACTAGTGGCAAAAGAGTTTACTCAAAGTGATGGTATTCACTATATTGAAATATTTTCTCCTTGTAGTTAAACCTATTTCTATAAGAACTTTGCTTACTCTAGTTGTTTTATATAATCTAGAACTGGATCAACTTGATGTTAAAACTACTTTCTTGCATGGAAATTTAGAAGAAACAATTTACAAAACATAACCTAAAGGATGTGAGGTAAGAAGAACAGAAGACATATATTGTCTCCTAAAGTAAATCTATATGTTGGTTATATTAGATTTGATATTATTCTTGTAAATATAATAAGAAGAAAATATCTTATTATATTATTTAATTATTAGTTTCCTCTACTAGCTAGGAATGTTATGTTATCTATTTAAGTAAACCTTGTGTATCTTTATTTGATAGAATAATAAGATTAAAACTATTTTCCCTTATTATTTTCACACTATATATGGCTTAAAACAGTCTAGATATTGATATCAAATAATGTTTGGTAAATACATTTTAAAATTGGGAAAATCTAAAGGTTCCTATAATGTTCTGTTTACATAAATACCGTTTCATACGATACCAATTTGTTTCTATTGTTATATGTGGATGATATACTTCTGCTAGCAAGTCTAAAAGGGACTTAAACATGTCAAAACTTTACTTAGTAAAGAACTTGATATGAAAGATCATGGAGAATGTAAAAGAATTTTGGATATTGAGGTTGAAAAAGATAGGTCAAAAGGAATTCTTAGCATAAGTCAAGCTATTTATTGCAAGAAAATTATGAACAAATTCAAATTAGAAGATGCTAAGGCTAGTACTACTCTACTAGCACAACACTTCAAGCTTTCTAACGAGAATTCACTCAAGGAGAATGAATATGATCATAAAAGGTACATGTCTAATACATCTTATTCATAAGTTGTTGGCAGCCTTATGTATCTAATGATCTTTACTAGACTAGATTTTCGTATACATCAAGCCTAATAATTTGGTATATCTCTAATATTGAAAAAAGTTATTGGGAAGCCACTAATGTATAATACGGTATTTCAAAAAGTATGGCTAGTTCTAAATTGGTATATAAGTACAAAGATAAATACTCTACTAATCTGTATGGCTTCATAGATTCTGATTATGTATGAGACCTTGATAGAAGAAGGTTCTTATTAGGATATGTCCATCTATTTGGTGGAAATGTGCTAAGCTAGAAAGCTAATTACCTTCAGTCAATTATAGCATTATCTACAACAAAAGTGGAATTTCTCTGAAGCAATCAAGTAGTATTAGAATCATACTCCTCATAGTCATGTTGACAAAATAATAATAATAATAATAATCTCCCAAAAATCGGCTACAAAATGTGAGTCTATCGGCCATAAGTAGAAATCTCTGGTGGAGCTTTCGTAGCAAATGTGTTGAGTTCAAATGTAATTCGATTAGATAGCGTAATTCTTGGAGGGAGGCTTGTGGTACATTAGTCTGCAGTTCTTTCGATCACTCATTTATTTTTTTGGAGTAGCGAATATGTTAATAGGAAGAAAATGAAAGAAGGAAAGAAAGAAAAAAACAAAAAATGGAGTGAAAACTTTGCCAGAAGGAGCAGGGAGGTAACTTTCGAAGATAGAGAACAATTTAATAAATGAAGAATACGACAGAGAAGTAGACACGTAGCTTTCTCTAATCTCAGAAAAGCTTACTACTTCGTATAAATATGGATTTCCTTTTTTTCTTTTTTTCGAAAAGCACAAAGGAAAAAAATATGGATTTCCTTTACAATCCCATATCAATTTGTTTCACTTAATATAATTAAGAATCATATTATTTAATTAAAACACCCATGAACCGTCGCCATCAAATTTTTGATTCACACAAGAGCTTGGATTTTTCAGTATTATGAAAATCCTTATCAAAAAGCAAAAAACTGATCCAGAAATAAGGAGCACACAAACGATCTACCTGTACCCGTTGAAATAATTGTAGTACTGCGAAATAATTCAAAACATTGTTTGTTTGTTTTTTTTTTTTAAGGAGGGGAGAGAAGCGGTGAATTTAATGATAGTTAGATACTTGTTTGAGGTTTGACGTTAATAGTGGTTGATAATTAATTATTTGTTTGAGAAATGGCAGTAATAGTGGTTGAATGATATGTTTGTAATATAAAATAATTTGATGGAGTCGTTTGATAGAAAAGTTGATGAGAGATTAAGAATGGTTATATATTTACTACCAAATATAAACGAGTGGTTTTTGAACAGTTGTGATTTACCACTCATTTTTCTATAAAAAACAAACATACCGTGAAGTAATTATTTAACATTATTGTTTTTATTTTAGGCACCTTTTAACTATTGTATTTTGGGTTGATGAGAGGAGAAGGAGTGGAGAAAAAAAGAGAATATAAACGATTTGAGTATATAAAGTACTTGTTTGAAGATTGAAATTGTAGAGAAGAGATGTTACAAATTTTCTTTTTAGAGATTTGTGTTTGGGAAAGAATACATTTATTTTAAATGAAATATGATATAAAGTTTAATGGTGTTGGGACGTAAACAAAGTGTTTCACATTAGTTAGAAAAGTGGAAACTCATAAATATAAAAGTAATAATAATCATCTTTATTGATATGATGTATTTCAAATGAAATTAAAGACAAAGTCATGAGGGCGAGACAAGAAAAAATTGTGTGTGATACTAAAAACAAACAAGAAATTGAGCTCCTCTTTCTCTCCTTCCAATACAATCACTCTTAAAAAAAACTTTGAAATGATAATCAAGTAAATGACCACTAAAAAGTCTTATAAGAAAGGTTTTGAGGTTGTATTCTCTAAACTATGGTTGGAATGACAAGTTTAGTTCCTACTGATTAATCAAACATGTATGAGAATTATTGTCCATAAACATAAGTTTTATTTTTGAATCCTTACCTTCTTTTTTTTATATATATATAATTTGAGAAGAAAAAAACCCCTATAAAATTAGCAAAGTCTATAAAATAATTATAATATAGTCACTTAAAAAAAAGTTACAAATATTTTAAAATTTACATATATTTGATTTTATAAGAATAACACATCTATTACAATTTTCAAAAAACAAAAAAACATTATAATTCAAGTATACAAAATATGTTAGTGTGAAAAAGATTTTGAGACTTTTTATTTAATGGTTTGATAGAACTATTAAAGACAAATTTTTATAATTACTATTTGAACATTTCATACAATTTTTTATAACTTTACAATTATTGATCCAAACGCATTGATTTTTCATACCCATTTTGAAAAAGTAAATTTCAGTTTATAAGAAGGAGAGATAAACATTAGTAAAATGACTAAAACATCCATACTTAACCAGAAGACAACTAATTACTTCTAATTATTTCTGCTTACTTGCATAATCAGAGAGCGGCGGGGAAGAACTGATCCAAAATAAGTATTTTCAATTAATTAAAAATATCAATTCAGTTCATTAAAAAAACCATTTTAAAATATAAAATATGTAATAAAATTGGATGTTTGGATTTAGAGTTTTAAGAATATTTAAAATAAGAATTTTTTTTGAATAGTTAAAAACAATGATCAGTAATGATTGCAGATAAATACTTATTTAGATGTAATTTTTAGGATTATTTAAAATTAGTATTTAAAATAAAAATTTTATTTTAAATATTTAGAAATAATTTTTAATAATAAATACAGTCAAAAGTTAGTTTGGTGGAAATTTTTAAGAGTATTTTAAAACTACTATTTATAATCAAAATTTATTTTAAATATTCAGAAGAAAATATTTCAATCAAAAACTTTTTTGAATATAATTTTTTTTAAAAATATTTGTAAATATTAATTTAAAATAGTAGTCCAAAAATTCATCCATAAATATTTTAGAAAAAAAAAGTTCTATAATTAAAATGATAGCAATTTCCCAAAATTGAAACACTACCCCTAATAAAACAAACTAATTATATGGTACCAAAATTGATAAAATCACATAGAGCCGAGTTCATTTGAAATCCATCGAAATTAAAACAGACAATTCAATAAAAACGACATACATAGATTTGCTATAGAAACTTAAGGAGTTTGAAAAGTCAACCCACAGGTAGAAAATTAAGCCGATTAATAGGACCACATGCAGTCAAGTTCACAAGAGTTCATCGATCTGGGCTCGTCGGAAACAACCGCGTCGGAGATTTGGCTGTGGTAGAGCGGCGGAGGGGGCGGCGGGTAAAAGAATGGAAGTTGCAGATTCTCCTGCAGGCTTCTGAGACTAGGGAACGCCGACAACCCGATGTTTGGGTTGGGGAGGAGGAGTTGCGAGGTAGGGGCGAAGTCGTAATTTGGGAAGTTGAAGGCGCTGCCAGGAGTAGTGGAGAAACAGGACACGTGCTCTATTGCAATTGGGCTGTTGTAGGAGCAGCTGTCGTGGTCGGTTATGTTGCCGGACGCTGCCGTTCCGGTGGCCGGAGCGTACAAGGAGGAGTCGAGGAGTGGTGGGAGAGACACCGAGGACGAGGAGCTAGGTTCTGGATAAGCATGAACCGGATCGGGATTAATCAACCGGGCTTTCTTTGAGCCGCCGTTGTTGCTGGAGGTGGCTCCGCCCGAGCCGCTCTTCTGAAACACCCTCGAAATCACCCACTCATCCTGGATTACAATCATTCACAAACATCATCCCCAAATTCCATTGTAGTAAGTAAAAAAATCAAGCAATTAGAATGAGATCCAGCTTCATCTCGCTAATTCTTTAAAGATAATAAGCTTAAGCTCTAAATATGATTAACTTGCTAATTAAAGTCACTTCGATAACCATTAACTTATAATTTGAGTTGAAAGCAGTTCTAGTTGACTCAATTAACATTTTTAAGACAATATAAACACTTATTTGTGGAATTTAAAAAAACATAACAAAATACTTTAAAAAAATTTGAAAACAAAAAATACCTAATAGTGCATGAAAATGATAATGATAACGATAATGAAAGAGTGAAAATTAGAAAAAAAAAAAAAAGGAAAAAATAATTTTGAAAAAAGGTCATAGGTGTTTAGGTTGAAATTATAAATGAGTATTAAAAGAATAATTAATTAGATTTGAATAAAGAAAATAATAATAAATATAACAAGTGAAAAATAATTGGGTAGAAAAAAAAAAAGAAAAAATGATTCTTAATGAGACAAAACGAGGTGAATCATCTTTCTTCACTTCTCTCCTTTTATTCTAAACCTTTTTAAAATATTAATAAAAATGATTACAATCTGTTTCAAAGAGTGGGTTATTGTCCTGTTTACTATCTTGAACCTTGAAATGACATTTGATGCGACCATTAATCACTGTAATAAATCTATTAAAAATATCCAGATGATTTAAATTTAAACGTGATGAATTTATTATCATATCTTTTGCACTGGTTGATTTTATAAGATTGTAAAGTATTTGAATTTGTATTTTCAATCATTATTTATTTCAGGTATTAAAAAGCAATTATTACAATTAAAATTATGATTATGATTAAGAATTATTTTAAATACTTAGAAGTAATAATTCTAGTGAAAAACTTTATTTGGAGGTAAGTTTTTTCTTACTCATTTTTCTTGCTTTGGAAGATTTCTTCGGACTGTTGTTTGAATTTAATATTTTTAAAAATGATTTCCATCAAAATTAGCTATCAAAATTTCATCCAAAGCAAGAAAAACATAAGGTGGGGATTTGATTAAAGAAAGTGAGACATTAATTTAGAGGTAAAAATTCATAGTATCAAATAATAACATCCATTCACATAAGGAGCCATTTATTGAGTTATTATTATCATAATTTAACATTCCAATCCCTAATCAAAATAAAAATCAAAATTATAATGTGAAGAAGTTAAATATTGAGAAGTACAGAGAGTGATTAGAATAAAAGCACATAAACCCTAATTCCCATGAAGAATAAAAAAAATAAAGGCCAAAAAAGTAGAGCATAATGAAGAGAGACAAAAAGTGTATGAACCAAATTAGAAAATAAATGTTAATAAAATTCAGTCAGTGTTAGGGTTTCATTCGGGAAGTACCTTGGAGGTTGTTGAGAGATAATGGTAAGCAAATTTGCCTTCAAGCCGATACTCATGCATAACCCAGTTGCTTTTCTCCCCTTTAGGAGCTCTTCCTCTGTAAAACACCAACGTCTTCTTCATCCCCACCAAGGAACATGTTTTAGAACTGTATATTTCCCGGTCCTTCCCGGTCGCCTTCCAGTACCCGGCTTCCGTCGCCCGGTTGGTTCGCAGACCGGTCGGGTACTTCCGGTCTCGCAGGCTGTAGAAGTACCACTCCTTCTCTCCCATCTTCGCTTTCTCTGAACAAAATGTACACAGTAAACAAATGGTGGAGAAGTAAAGAGAGGAAAAAGAGGTTGGTTTGAGTACTAACCGGGAAGCTCCCAAGGCTCGCATTTGTTGAGGTCTACTTCGGCAATGGCTCTGCCAGTGAAGTTGGTGTCAAGAACTTTCTTGAGCAGGTAGTAGGTTATGAGCTCCTCGTCGGTCGGGTGGAAGCGGAACCCCGGGGGGAGGTGGTGGCTGTCGGCGGCGGCGGGGACAGGGTCGTAGTAAGCGTAGGAGCTGGAAACGTCCATTGTTATTGGTTTGAAGGGTAGAGAAAGGTAATTATATAAGTGTGAGAAATGGGAAATGAAAAGGAAAGGAAAGGAAAGGAGAGGAAAGGATGTGGGGGGTAATGGCGTCAGGGGAGGGAGTGGGGTTCTGATTTGAGTATGCGTGCGTGCGTGAGCAATTGTTTGCAGGTATTCTTATGTCAGTCCACAAAATCAAACCAATATTTTATAAACTCTTTTTCTTTTCTTTTTTTTTCTTTTCTTTTGTTCTACTAATTCGACCATAACCCTATTATAAAGTTTACGCAATACGAACATATTTGGCTACAAGAAAGGAAATGAAAGTAAAATAAGTAGGTATTCAATGTTTGATGTGAAAGATATTTAAGAAAAAAAAACTATATTTAATATTTTTTTAATTGAATTTTTTTTATTTGTCTTTATTCTTTTTAAAGTTTATTGTTATTTTAATTATTGTTGATATGAAATTTAAAATATAGTAATTTTGATGATTAAAATAACAAATAATAAAATTAATATTATCAAAATAATATCTTTATATATAAAATTTCAAATGCTTTTAATAATGAAAAAAATGTGAATTACAAATATTTTTAAAGGGCTTGATATAAAAAATATGATACAAAGACAAGTTATGATAAAAAAAAATAAAGAAATTAAATAGTTTAATTATTCTATGTAATATATTTTGAATTTCACGTACATACTTTTTTTTTTTTTGAAATGGAAAATATAGAATGTCAAAAAAAATTCAAATGCATAAACATACACAAATATTACTTAAAGAATATAACCCAATTTTAAGTGATAAATTTTGCCTGTTAAAAAAAATGTGTACATAAATAACATATAACAATAAACAATTAACTCTAAGTAAATGATTCGTGAAATTGAACAACCATAATTCTTCATTTAGGAGCGGTTAGGTTGGAATCTTTGTTTTGACAATGTACTTATACAAAATACAAAATAAATTAAATGAAAGAGGTAATTTGAAAGTTTACAAAATGAAACAAATGGAATAAAATATGTCTTTGAAAAATTAGAAAGTGCAAAAAAAATAAAAAAGTTAATTAGAAAGAAATACATAAAAAATAAATAATGCTTCGTTTGGTAACGTTTCCGTTTCCTGTTTCTCATTTATGTTTTTATTTTTTAGAAACAGACTTGTTTGATAACTGATTTCGTTTCTTGTTACAAAAAAATAAAAGAAAATGATTCTTAAATTGGGTAGATAAATGAGAAATTACAAAAAATAGTTTTTAGTGTTCCATTTCTTTTTTTCAAAACATTATCTTTTGTTTTCTTTAATAAAAACGCTTTTTTTTAATTAAGAAAAGAATATGAGGTTGGTATTATGGTTAATAATATTTAGTTTTATTGCATGGTCATGTTCGTATTTTTTTAGTACATATTATTTTATGTTTATATTACATATTTTTAAATTATTTGAATTTGTATATCATATACTATTTACATTTAAAATTTTTAGTTTTTCAAATTTTATATACGGTATGAATTTTAAAATTTGGAGTACACAATATAATCTATAAGATTTTGTAATATTCTTTTAATTTGTAGGTTTATATACTATTTTAATTTTTAATTTGATTTTTCAAAATTAATATATGCTATGAAATTTAAGATTTGAAGTCATATTACACATCAAAATTTTCATAAGTTTTTATTCAAGATTTATATGCATCACATAATGTATCTTTTTTTGTAATTATTTTTCATTCGATTTAATGCATGTTATACATTTTTCATTAAGAAAATAACTCTTTCTTTTATTTTATTCGATGTTTAACTTTTAATATTTTACAACTACTTGATTTTCAAACTAATATTATTGTCATATATTTGGGTGGACATCATTTTATACAAATGACTCAAGTTGTTTTTCTTTTTAGATTACAACAATTGGAGTAGGGGAATTCGAACGCGTGACCACATGGTCTACGAGTGTACACTGATAATGCAACCAGCTTTATTTGTATTTTGTTGTATATTTTTATGCAACAAAATAACATATTAATTTTGTTAGTTAATTTTACAACCAGCTTTATTTGTATTTTTGTATTTATATTAGATGATGCAATTTTTTTTAATAATATTTTAATATATATTATATATTTTTATGTTATATGACTTGATTGTTTTACCACTCTAAAAAAAATTGGAAAGTTAAAGGAAAAAAAACTTAAAAACAAAAAACAAAAAACGTTAGGTTATAAATAAACAAACAAATGCCTCAAAGCTTCACTGTTAAGCAAAATTGTTTAAGACATTGGCCTGAAATTTTCGTAACAGCCATTTAACAAACTTCGGTTTGTTTGCAACCGAAGTTCAACAAACTCCTCCAAGTCACCTAGGCACTAACCACCTAGGCACTACCTAAGAGTTTGTATTCTTTCTACTATCCTATGGTATATATAAACAATTGATCATTTGTATAAAGGAGAAGATATAGAAATGTATACTGATAACTGGAAAGAAAAACAAAAAGAAAAGAAAATAAAGAGACTCACCCGTGGACGTAGGCATATTGCCGAACCACGTAAATCCTGATGTTCTTTCTCTTCCTTGTCTCTCAATCATACGAATTATACATAATACACATAGCAAAGAAATAAAATGTATGAGAATCGAAGCATTGCACTCAAACATGAAAACAGGAAACAGAAATCAAGGATCTTACCTCATAGAGAACAGCTGCATCTTCAACTCTTCAGCAAAGAATCGTTGAATCACCTCTAGGTAAGTAACGACTACATTAAAGCTAAGGCAATGTAATCGCCACCAAAAGAAGCTTCATCAACGAGGAAGCAACGATCCAAGCACTCATGACTTGGATCGTCACAATCGTTAAGGAAAAACTTCATACAGAGAGGTTCTTTAACGAAGAAGAGAGAAAGATCAAACAGAGAAGAACACCAGAACCTCAGCCGTCTCTGAGCGAGGCAAGGTGAGTCAAAATAACTCAACTCGCTCGGAAACAGGCTTTTATAGCCGAGAACAAGTGGAGAAATACGTGTAGGGCATGCAAATCAAACCGACAGACAGCCTAGTGTGTGGCAACATCACAGCCACACACTTAGCAGCTCTCATGATGAAGCGCAACCATCAGATCAAGAACCAGGTTCAGCACAAGTACTCAAACCGGCTCACAAACCAGTGAACCAATTCGAACTAAAGATCAAGATAAGTGGGCTCCTCTTTAACTCATAAACAATGCAATTCATTTTTGGCCCATTCTTAGACAATAAGACTGAGAATCATTGGGTTGCTCGACATCAAACTATTTTTAAGCCCATTCTACTAATAATTGAATTTATAAATGGCATTCTCTCATTCTTTATTTCATCATGTTATCAAACAAGTTTTGCTCTCGTTTCTTATTTTTGTAAGAAACAAGAAACAGAAATTAGTTATCAAACACATTCTTTGTTTCATATTCTATAAAAAATAAAAACCAAGAAACAAAAAACAAGAATTAAAAAATGAGAATCTGGAAACAAGAATATTATCAAACGTGACTTAAATAAACATGAAAAAGGCGGAAAGAAAAAATAGAAGAAAGAAAAAAAAAGTAAAAAAAGGAAAAAGAAGAGAAAGAAAGAAAAAGGAAAAAAAAATCATAAGGCCAAACATGCAAGAATTGTGTAAACATTATAAATTGGAGGAACTAGTGGCACAAGTTAATAGTTTTGTTATACATATATACGCATATATATTATTTTTTTAGTTATACAACAATTAATTTGGGCAGAGATTTATAATTAAGTTGTTTTGATCTTAATATCACTAAATTTATTTTCTCTTGTTGACTTTTGTTATATATTTTTAAACATTATCATTGTATGCTTATGTGTTTATTATTATTATTATTGTTGTTAAAATAACAATTTACTGATGAATTTTCCAATTTGTTTCTTTTTTTTATCTCTTAAAATTTTAAATATCTCATTTTAGTCTTTTAAGTTTGAAAAAAAAATTTGTAGCGACCAGAAAAAATTAGTTAGGTATTAAAGATAGTTACGTGCATGCATTAAATACATCAACTTGAATTAATTAAATTGGGTGCAATTTTAGCAAAATAACTAGAATTTTCATTAATTATTTATAAAAGTTTGACAAGATTATTTTTAATAGAGTTTAAAGTAATTATAGTGCGGAAACAATTAACGGGGTTCTGGTCAAATGTAGAATGAAATGACTCAAGACCATGCCATGATCTCTTCGGTTCTTCTTAGTCAACCATCACAACAAGCTATACTATCTTAAAAATGTTAAATAATACTAGCTCTCGCCAACAAGTATATCACATAGACTACATTAATTGTTTTACTTACATTAATTGTTTTAATTAAACATCGAGTTTTACTTACATTAATTGTTTAATGCATAGATAATAAGAATTAATTAAAAGAATAGTTAAATAATTAATCTTGGAAGTTAGTTTTAGTTGAAACTTAGTTAGGGGGTTTTAACTAATCTTGGGAGTTACTTTTAGTTGAAACTTAGTTAGGGAGTTTTAAAACTAACTAAGATATTATCCTATGATTCCAAGTCTATGGTTTCCATGTGCACTCATTTCACAACTATAAAATGGTGGCCTCACTTCACTAATTACTCAAGCATTTGATTGGTTTTGAGTGAAATTTCCAAAGTGTTTTAAGCTTTGAAGGCTTTCTAGCAAAAGAATTAAGGGTGTTTAGTGCAAAAAGGAAGGAAAAGAGAAGGCATTGAAGGTATTTGAGTGCATACACTCATTTGGAAGAGAAGGACAAGAAAGGAGGAGAAATCTTGGAGCTTTCTTGCTTTTGGCCGAGCTTGGGATCTAAACAGAAGGGAATCAGCGACGGAAAGGGAGTTTCCGTCGCCTTTGCTGGACAGAAGGGATTCAGCGACGTCAGGTGTAGTCCGTCGCCGTTGCTAGCAGGCAGAGATTCAGCGACGAAAGATTTTCGTCGCCGTTGCTAACAGAGGAGAAACAGCGACGAAGAAGAAGTCCCCGTCGCCGTTGCCCACAGAGAAGAGTCTGCGACGAAGGGTGCTCTGTCGTCGTTGCTTCTGTCGCCGAAACTCACAGAACTTGTTTCCAGGTTGTTCGGGGTGCAGATTCCATCCGGGTATTGTGGTTCGTGAAGATCTTGAAGCTGGAAAGAGTCATCTCTCTCTATAAGTGTCTCTTTATCCTTTTTTCTCTTATTTCTTTTAATTGCATAAGCAATTTAGGGAAATTTTATTAGATATAGAATCGACATCGTTTTGTATCGTTTTTAATTCGTATTGTTGATTAATTCTGTATTTGTGAACTTGTTCTCCATAAATCTTCTAATAAGATTGCCTCACCTAGGCTACGCCTCAGGTGCCCGTGGATGTAGGACTTACGTCCGAACCACGTAACTCTCGTTTTGGTTCCTCTCTATTCTTTTAGCTATTTTCTTTTGATTAATGATTGCTGGAAATCTTATCAACTTGTAGATTCATAATTTTGTTGTCATTAAAATTCACAAAATTGATATAGGCTTAGAGAAGGTCGAAAAAAGGTAAACAAAATCTCAACACATAGCAAGTATACATATAATTAATCAATAACTCAAAATTACATATTTTATTATAATCGTTAGAGGTTAAGGGTACAAGTTAACCACATGTATGAGGCAACACTTACACACGAAACTTAAGGTGGTGGCATTGTGAGAAATTGAAACAGTTAGCATGCACGAGAGCCATTTTGCTCTGGTCATAACGCTGTAAACAACTAATGCATGGCTTACAGTCAGAAGCATTTCTCTTGATGAAGAAGGCTTACAATGTAGATGCTACAAGCGCCGCGGGACTACAGCTTTGTTGTGGCTTGCAGCTCACCTAAAAACTGATAGTGTAGGTAATTAGGCTTTGCTTCTCGGCTCGAGCTAGTCGAGGCTCCACGCGCTAGCTTGAACGAACTCATCTTGGGGACTTTTGCTAAATGGAATGACTTTACGTCTTGCGAAAATTGAGTTTGCGGTTTCATGTGGTTGATGAAGCGTCGATCAAAGTGGGTGGTTAAATCGTGGCCCATTGTGAGGTATGTCGAGCATGCATGATTATTTAGGTTTGATTAATGACTATATGCATGCCAAGTTCTTAGAAACAACTCTTGGCCAAGAGTGAGTTTGTTTAGAGGGTTGGCTAGGGCAAGGGTGCTCGTGGGAAGTAATTTTTTAAAGTATGAGATTGGGCGAGAGATGAAGAAGTGTAAGAGTTAGCCAATTTTGAGAATGAGAGCAATGGGGGTGTGAGAGATCGATTGTGGCGAAGCAGATGGTGATAAAAACTTATGATAGAGAAGAAGTCTTACCACTACCAAACTAGTTATTCTCTATCTTCTTCTTTGACATTATAGAATGAGTCATGTGATATATATTCAAAACCTCAACCACTTATTAAATGCCACCAATCTCTCTTCAAGCGACCTATAATAAATACATGCCACACAACATAATCTATAATTACCCATATGCCATAAAGAATCAATTTTTGAAAAACAACCCTTGAGGGTATGTGAACTTTTTGGCTAAGGGTCTAATCAATATCCAACCTGATTCTATAAATATAAATACAACCAAGTTTAACAAAATACTAAATAATGACAAAATAATTCCTTAGAAAATAGTAGAAACGTATGTCATCACACCATTGGATGCAAATGGGTTTACAAAGGAAAAAGAACATAGATAGAAAGGTCCAAACCTTTAATGCAAGACTGATAGCCAAAGAATTCACCCAAAGAGAATGAATGGGCTATTATGACACTTCTCAATTGTTACTATGCTACATAAAATTTGCTTTCTCTTATCCATTGTCTCATATTGTGACTATGAGATGACAAATGGGTGTAAAGAATGCATTCATAAATAACGATATAGAAGATACTACTTACGTGAGCTAATCAGAAGGATTGTTCTAATCCAAGGATCAATGGAAAAACGTTGGCAAGTTTCATAAGTCCATCTATGGATTGACACAAGCATCAAGATCATGGAATATAAGATTTGACAAAACGGTCAAATTTTATCACTTCGAGTAGAACATTTATGAATATTTTGTATATAAGAGAATCATCAAAGATATAGTAGCTTTCCTCATACATTATGTACATGGCATTCTACTCACCAGGAGTGAAGTAAGATACTTAATTGATATAAAAAAATTGGTCAGTGGACCAATTCTTAATGTAAGATTTGGGAGAAGTGCAGTTTATTATACAAATCTAAATTATAAAAGAACAGAAGAATTAAGTCGTTTGACTTATCTCATAAATCTTATATAGACAAGATGTATTATTAAGTTCTAAGAAAAAAAACTTACCTTTCAGGAATGATATCTCATTGTCTAAGACATTGTAAGAACTCGACTCGTTAAACAATCTAAACATTGAATTCTTACTCATTATGCATAATTTCAAACAGTATTAAAAAAAAAAAAAAAAATCGACATGTTTTAAACCATTTAAATAATCATCAAACATTCCATTGAAATAACCATAAATCTATATGAGCCTTTTACCAAAATTTAATAAAAAGAAGTTTAAATAAGAATAACTTTAAAACTCATAGCTGCCCTCTAATAATATGTTGAACACAACTTAAATAAATCAAAGACTATGAACAACTCAAATAAAAATTATAGGGTCCATGATTACCTGGTGAAACAACTAAAAACTTAGGGTTTTCACTAACATACTCCATAAAAACTACGTACCAAGGTTGAATATACACAATAGAGTTAAGCATACATAAACGGTAAACTCAACCAATCACAACATTAATCATGAAGTATGCTACATGACAATGAAACATGTAACACGCTTAGCCTACACATATTTCCTGTTGTAAAGCCCCCTCAAAACACTCACCAAACGATTAGTAAACACACTCACATTAATCTAACTCTTAGGGAACACCTTTGACAATATATGCTCTAAACAAAACACAATGAACATGGTGTACTGATGTGATTGGTTTGAGAGAGCCATCCGCTCAACACTTAGTGTGTATACTCGTACATCACATGCTTTTATGAGTTTGTTCGTAATTCACAATAATTTTTCTATTAGGGATTATGCCCTAATGACCTAGTAGTTTGTAATTAAAAACAACATTTTATGTATAACATTAAATGTCGTATTTTAGTTATTGACAAAGGTTATTATATTCATTGTAATTGCACATTTTATTTATAACGTTAATGGAAAATGTGATTCAATCACAACCCTATATTCCATAAGGTGAGTTAGTATGACTATGTCTGCCTTTTCAACTTCTTCATTTTCAATCTCTACTCGGCAAGCCATTTTCTTATACTTTAACTTCATTCGCTCTAGTTATCTTTCAAATTCTTCATTAACCTTCCACACCCAAACAACCAACTACTTCCAAAATCTCTAAGCCTTGTCTAGAGCCCTTACTCCCCACTCTACCTACTAACGAACTCAACTCTTCCCAATACTTTCTCTGGGAGAGCTTTAAATTGATTTGAACTGTTATTTTTAATTTGTTGATTACCCTTGTTAAACATTTGATTTTATATATTGGAGACAAGTAATTTTTATAAATTTTGTAGTTTAATATGATTGTTTGTAGCATGATTAAACATGTATAAATAGTTACAAATATTAAATAAACTCTACAATACACAACTTGAAATTATATATATACCATCACCATGTTGTATAAACATAACAAATTAAAGATAACAATTAACTAGTTGACTTCAAATGAGAGGCTGTAGACTTATTAAAACACTTAAAGGCAAGATATTAATTAATGTCACGATTAAGAATTAGTTTACGGTTATTGAGATATTCTTTGAGCTATAATGTCACACGATTATTTAGTAGAGGTCTCACTACCCGATCAAGGAGTCGGGGTCTAGGGGCAATGTCGTGGAAACGTAGAAAAAATTGTAATTGAGTTTATTATATTCATAATTGAGTCGTTTTTTGTGGTATGAGAGTGTTTCATATAAACTCTCTTAAAACTATAGGCACACTTGATTAATATTCTATATATTTTGTATTTTTAAATAATTTTCTACTCTAATCATGAACGTAGATAACAAACTGTTCATGAACTGCGTAAATTATCATGTTTTGTCTCACGTTTCTTTACTATTTTATCTTAATTATTGTTCTAATTTTATAACATTGATTTTGTCAAGATATGTGGTAAAATAAACATAACCGTAAACATTCAGGCATAACGAAATGTGAAATCATTCCTTATTATAATCACATCCTTAACTAGACGATGCGAATGATATACTTCTATATTTTTTAATTTTTATAAAAAAATATATCTATTATTCTTAATTTATCAATGTTATTCTTGATTTTTTTTAATGTTTTAAAATTACCATTGAAACAAACATGTAAGTGTTGAGAATGCAAACAATAAAGCAGTGCTCTCGCATGATTAGATAAGAGTTAAATCATGGATCTATGAGTGAAGATAATCATCATTATTATTAGAATACCTTTTCGATAAAGCAAAAACTAACCATTATTACTAATGTAGAAGGCTACTGAAAGTCGTAGTACATATAACAATAAAGTTGGAAAACGACGTTATTTGTAAGCATTTAAGCTAGTTTATGTGCATCTTAATTATTCTCAACTTAATCATCAAACTCAAGTACATGACCACCATAAGTTAAACTTATAAATCTCAACTTCATAATTTTCAAACCCCTTATTGAACCACTAGATCAATTCATGAATATTCTTAATCACTACTATATTTATCTATATTTTATGTCCAACATATTAATATAAATGTCTGTCCAATAGTGACAAAATTGAGGGTATATATAGTTTATAAACTTAAGGTTACCATTTACATTATTTTACACTACAAATAATTTTAGACGAGTATTTGAGGCAAGAGAAATGAAATGGTTATAAGACTACATAAAAAGGAGGATTATTTTTGTTGGTCGGTTTAGGAGGCATCCAAATATCGATTCATTTCTCTAGCGGTTGGGCTTTCAAGTTATGCTTCATTCTTCTATTGAATTCTTAGTTGGTTAGGGTGCTAATATTGTTGGGTAGACTTTGGTTTTAATTCGTATGATAATAGTTTCTTTGTCTGTGTTGCTCTAGTTTTGATTGCCTTTATTCTACTTTGGAGTTAGTCGATAAAGGGTTTTTTGCTCCAACTAATAGTTTTTTGTGGAGTATTTTACCTCAATAAGCCTTATTTAAAACGTGATTTACCCTCAAAACTCTTGAAAAGTCAAGTAACTTAGTTTGACTAAGGTTCTTTAACTGTTCCTATTAGGTTATTGTAAATCCATGATAGTGATGTCTTTGATCTGTATTGGTTATCTGCTATATACGGTCATCTGTATATTTTTATTTTCTAAGATTGAGATGTACTATAATGAGACTGCTTTTTGCACCTTAAATTTAATTAATGCTAATGATAATTTGCTATGTGTTTCATAAAAAAGGAAAGAAGATTATCTCTATTTGAGTTAAATGGAAAAATTATGGAAAATTATTTCCTATATTTAGGATGTAATGAATGATTTATGAAAGTGTAAATAATATTGAGACTAAAAATTTGTCGTACTTTTATCATTAGAGTTAATGTCATTATATAAAGTTTACATGCTAAACCTAATCCTAAACATAAGCCTAAACCTAATATACTAACTCTAACACTCCCCCGGCCCTCAAGTTGGAGCAATAATGTCTTTCATGTCCAGCTTGTTACAGAGATAGCTTATTTGCGCTCCATTCAATGCTTTGATGAGGAGATGACCTAATTGCTCTCTCTTTTTCACATATCCTTTCGAGATCAAATCTTGTTATATCTTCTCCCGAACAAAATGATAATCTACTTCAATATGCTTCGTTATTTCATGAAATATTAGATTTGAGGCGATATGTATAGCTGCTTGATCATCACGCCTTAACTTTGTAGGCACAATAGTGTTTACTCCAATTTCTTCTAGGAGTTGGATCAACCACACAACTTCACACGTTGCTTGAGCTATAACTCTATATTCAAACTCAGCACTAGAGCTAGATGCTACATTCTGCTTCTTACTCTTCCACGACACTAGATTGCCTCCTACAAAGACACAGTATCCTGAAGTTGATCTTTTATCATCCTTAGATCTGTCCAATCATCATTTTAAAAACACTTCGTATTTTATATGACCATCAATTTCATATAATACTCATTTACCCAATGCCGACTTAAAATAACTCATAATTTGTTCAACATTTGTCCAATGATCCACTATATAAGCTGACATAAACTAACTCACTACACTAACAGAATATGATATATCTAGTTTTGTGATGATAAAGTAATTTAATTTTTTGACCATTTTTCTATTTCAAACCTTAAAATGGTCTTTGAAGCCTTACACACCTTGGTATTCTCCCTCTGAGGAACAAACTTAGGTGGTTGCTTCATATGAACCTCTTCCTTAGGGTCGTTGTGTAGAAACACATTCTTGATAACGAGCTGATATATCGGTCAAGAATTCGAAGTTGTCATAGAAATCAATAATTGATTTGACGTTATCTTGGAAACCGTAGAGAAAATATCACTATAATCAATACCATAAGATCAAACATTAGCCTTGGCAACCAAGCATGTTTTCAACATGCCACCGATCCATCCCGAGTTCACCATGACATTATACACCCTCTACACCTAATCGTTTGTTTGTTCACTATTCGATCTACTAACTCTTAAATGTCATTGTGATCTTGTGTAGTCACCAGTGTATTCACCTTTTCAATCATCGCTTGACGCCAACCAAAATGGGAAATGCCTCACTTATACTTTTAGAAACCACCACAGAATCAATAGTTGTAACAAAAGAATAACTAGGTGAGAACAACTGATGCTAAGACACAAATAACGAAATTGGATAGGTAAAATAACTTTTAGCTTTACGAAGAGCAATAGGTAAGTTAAGATTATCACTCGCTTGGAATCATCTGATGAATACCTCGTTCGTGTATGACATGTATTGTAGGCTGCTGTTACAGACGCCTAGAATAGACTTGAGTAATATAAGGATATAAAGAACCCACACTGAAACGGACAGATTAGAACTTGATGGTGTTGAGACTACTTCATACAAAACTAAGCCATCCTCGCGGGAAGACGAGTTAGACAAAGGACTAAAAGCGTCGTCTAAAAAAATGTAACATCTGATGAAACAACGTACTTCTTAGAAGTTGGACAATAACAACGATAATCCATTTGAACAGGAGAATAACCTATGAAGATGTATTTTAAAGATTTTGAATACAAGAGCCCTTTTGAACAAGAATAAACTCTAAAAGAATACAAAATTTATTCCCACCAGGAATAGTGTAAATTCCAAAAAGAATCATAATGCTCTAATAACATGTAAACAATATTTAGACTGAAAAAGTCATTATACTTTTATTATTAGATATATAATGCCTATATATAGAGTTTACATCCTCAGCCTAGTCCTAAACATAATCCTAAATCTAATATACTAACTCTGAGAACATTACATCAAAATAAAACATATGAGGAATATTATTATCAAGATTATAATCAATAATTGTAAGATGAATGATTGTTTATGACATTGTTGAGTAGTTATAATTATTTTCAAAACAATATTTATTTTTTATAATTCAAATATCATTTTATTAATTTTAAATGTATGTCTTATGTATATGACATATTATTATCTATACTTATTGCGAGAAGTATTCTTGTATGACCTAAGTTTTACACATAATTTTCATTTTCATAAAATGGATCCTTTTATTCCAAAAACACTAAGAAGGAGGAGAGAGAGATTTTTGAGGTTGATTTCTAAGCATTGTGTTGATAAAGCCGATTACAAATCTCTTTCTGTCAGTAAGCATTTAATATGAAAAAAGTAGAAACCTTCTTTTTGTTTGGTTGTGTAATTGTATGAAAATTTAATGAAGATATATGGTAGATGGACGATTACGATCCTAGTCTAATCTATTCAAAGAAGGATTTCTCTTAATCCGGAATCCCCAATTCGGTGTTGCCAAACTGAAACTATTAATAACAATAACATATATCAAATTTGTTTTCGCACATTTCATCATTTTATTACCTGACCCCACTACTCAACATTTTTCTTTCTTTTTCTGTCCCATCGTCATCGCAATAATGCATGTCTTCCTATTCTGTAAATTAAAAAATATATAACTTTTTTTATTCCAAAATTTGAAAATGAGTCTTGGTTCGTTCCCTATAATTCAAAATTAGGCTGACATTTTAATAGTACTTATTTTTTGCCACAAGTCTAATTTTAATTCACTTTATATATTTTAATTTTAAATGTTTTTTTTTTGACAAAATGGAGAAGGGCCAAGTTGGTGGGCTCGAAGGTCTCGTTTCTCTCTGAAGGATACGAGAGTGTGGTGTCCTCGTGGAGAGGAGGGTAAGGGTTAAGGGGGCAGTGTCGCTGAAAGAGTCTGGGTGCTTTGGTAGAAGTGGCGTGGGGGGAGGGCCGATGGATGCAAACGAGTTCGCAGAGCTAATGAATGGACTGGCCTTAGCTGAGGTTGAGGAGCAAGACGTGTTCATGTTGGAGGATGAGGAAATTATGGGTTTCAAAGGAAAAATGGAGTGTGAAATGGTTTGCAAGGTGTTATCGACAAAGACGATAAGCTCGGACGCATTCAGAAAGTTGATGCCCAAGATTTGGAATGCAAAGAAAAAAGTGTGCATCGAATTCTTGGGAGCATATTTATTCAGATGCTCGTTTTCCTGCAAAATATCCAAAGAAATGGTGATGGAAAGAGGGTCGTGGATCTTCGACAACGCCTTGTTGATTTACGAACAAATGAGCGGGGAAAAGAGAATATCATATTTGGAGTTTATGAAATCGACATTCTGGGTTCGAATACACGATGTGCCGCCTGCTTTCCATTCTGAAGGAAGTGCTAAGAAGATGGGGAATTTGCTTGGGGATTTTATAAAATGAGACCAAGAAGGAGATGTTAGAAACAATGGTAAATTCATCCGGATTAAGGTGCTGCTCAATGTTTCAATTCCTCTAAGGAAAGCCTTAAAGGTAGAGAGTGGAACTATGGCGGAGGAAAAATGGGCTCGGATATCTTATGAAAAACTGCCCGATTATTGCAGAGGTTGTGGGAGATTGGGGCGCACTTCGACAAGTTGCTCGTTTGAGGTGGTTAAGGAAGGGAGTCCATGGCCGTTCGAAGAAAACTTGAGGGAAGCCAGCCCGGGGAGGAGACTTGGCCCTTTGACTAACTTCTCTCCCGGGAGTAAGCTAAAGGAGTGGAAAATGAAGGATGTGAATTAAGAGGAGAAATTAGAACCGGTCTGACGAGGGTGCAGGAGGTTTGCGCTGACAAAGATGGAGGAGATGAAAGTTCGATGCTGGCTGAGAAAAGGGAGTTTCAGAGAGAGATAATCTAAGAGTTGGAGAAGGAGCCGTCAGGATCTCGAATGAACGTTTTGCTGAGTCCGGAGTTGAGTCGACATCGACTGAGTTGCAAATCTGTGAGTGGCTAGGTTTAATCGGCAACGGCTAGTGTCGACGTTCTGAAGGCTGGGGTTTCGTGCGTTGATGGCCAAAAGTCAAGAAGGATAATCGGCGAGATTAGAGCTGAATCGGGTACAATGAAGGTTATGCAAAGTAGGTGCTTACAGACTGAGGTTGTAGTGGAGAGAGAAGGAAAATGACATGGCATTCAAAAAGCTGCAGAGTAGGGGTTTGGGCTGGACCGAATTTGGGGATGGGCCAAAGGAGAATTTGGAATTTGGGCCTAATTTGGGAAATAAAAATAAAAAAGAGAAAAAGGGGGCCGACGGGGTTAAAAAAAATGGGCTGGGCTGGGGTGAAGTTGTGGCTTGGCTGAAGAAGGGAGAGGGAGTGCCGAAAAATGTAGACAATTTTGGATGTAAGCGGCTGGGCTGGGGCGAAACTAAGGCTGGGCTTAAGAAGGGATAGAGGGATGCTGTTGGGCTGGATCAGTTTGGGAGGGAAGTGAAGCAAGGGAATAAGAGGCTGGATTCTAAGTTAAAAGGCCCAATACCCTTTGATGGGCTGAATAAGGAGAAGTTGCCCGTTAATAAAGGAGACAAGTTGCTCAGTGATGCTTTTAAAAGTGGAAAATCTAAAGGTTTTGGCAACATGAATTAATACTTAAATCCGGTGATTGGGCTAAACCTCGGGAAGATTAATAGGGTAGAAGAAAAGATGCTTCATTCCATTTGTAATGGGAAAAAAAATGGGGACGATGAAGGGAAGGGGCTCGATAGAGACAAATTGATGATGACCAATATGTCTGGGTTGAGATGGAAAAGAAGAGCCATGCTTAGAGCAAACCAAGAAAATTACATGGAAGTTGAGATTACATGAGAGAACTTCTGTGGAACAAAACATACACTTGATGGAATGAAGATAGAGATCGATGGAAAGAAAGGAAGATTGGACTACGTTGAATTAATCAGCAGGATATCGGCGGAGACTATTCAACAGTTTCCCCGGACGCAATGAAAATTTTAAGTTGGAACGCTTGAGAGTTGGGAAACCCCCAGGCCAGTCGGGCACATCGACACGAAGTGCTCAAAGCTAGACCTCAGTTAATTTTCTTAAGTGAATCGAAGTGTAGTGTGTTGGCGATGGATGGGATAAAGGTGTTGGTTGAGTGTGATTGTTGTTGGTGTGTGTCGAGTATTGGGGCTAGTAAAGGCCTGATACTCCTTTGAAACTCCTCTTTAAATGTAAAGGTTAGTTCATCTTCTCAGGAACATATTGACGGTGTGATTTATGACCACAGGGGGTGGTGGAGGTTCTTTGGTTTCTATGGAAACCCGGTGTTGTCTAAAATGAAGGAGTCTTGGGAGCTGCTTAGAAGACTGGGTAAAGCTCAGGAATTTCCGTGGATCATTGGGGGCAATTTCAATGAAATTGTAGACCTTAAGGAACAGAGTTTTGGATGCAGCAGATGTGATTCAGGTATGAAAGATTTCAAGGAAGTGATTGATGAGTGCTTACTCATTGATCTGGGATTTTTCTGGGGTGGAGTTTACTTGGATTAAAAACAAGAATGATAAGCTTGCCACTAGAAGTCGGCTTGACAGGTACTTCGCGAACCCTTCTTTTATTGCTTTAGCTGGAAAAAATTTATGTGTTTCATAATAACTTTTATTCATCTGATCATAGACCGATAATCGCTGAGTTTAACTGGGAGATCAATAGGTCTAAGGGAGTTAGAATGGGTGAGAAACCTCTTAGGTTTGAGGATGGCTGGGCGATGCATGATGAGTGTAGGGAGATTATTCGAGTTTGTTGGGAGGAGGGTAGAAAGAGTAAAATCAATGTCGATAATTTTCTTGTTAACATTAAAAACTATTTATCTAATCTGAAGAATTGGAATTTTAAAAGACTAAGGGGGTCGGTTAGAGGGACCATTAAGGTGAAAGAAGCCGAGCTTGAAACTTTGATTAAAAAGAGCAATAACGCAAGAACTGATATAATTATTAGAATCGAGCTTAGCATTGATAAACTTATTGAGGAGGATGAAATTTACTGGAAACAAAGATCGAGGGAAGACTGGCTTAATTAGGGGGATAGAAATACAAAGTGGTTTCATATGAGAGCTTCTCAACGGAAGAAAAGAAATAATATTGAGAGAATCAGGAATGAGTTGGGGACTTGTGTGGAGACTGATAAGGATATTTCCTCGATTGCTATCAATTACTTTAATGACCTCTTACAGTCTAATGCTGGGGATGAAGAGGCTAGTAAGTGTATTCTGTTGGGGGTTGATAAGAAGATTTCTGATTCTGATGCTAAAGTTTTGAGTCCCAGTAAGATTCAAAAGTTTAGGCCTATTAGTTTATGTAATACAATTTACAAAATCATTGCCAAAACCATGGCTAACAGGCTTAAAGGTATTTTGCATAAAATTATTTCTTCGAATCAGGCGGCTTTTGTGCCTGGCAGGCTTATCTCTGATAATGTGATTATTGGTTTTGAGTGCATTCATTCTATTATTAAAAAAAAAAAAAAAAAGTAAAAGTGGGTGGGCGGCTCTTAAGCTTGATATGAGCAAGGCTTATGATAGGGTTGAGTGGAGGTTCCTATTAGTTATGATGAGGAAGTTGGGCTTTAGTGATGACTGGATATGTAGGGTAGAGAATTATATTTCTTCTGCCAGGTATGTAGCAAAGATAAATGGCACCACATTTGGGGATATTTTTCCACGAAGAGGGCTGAGGCCAAGGGCATCCGCTTTCCTCTTATCTGTTCCTTATTTGCGCTGAGGGGCTTTCAGCTCTCCTTAACAGGGAAGAATCTTTAAACTCTTTCAAATGTCTTAAAATTAATCATTCTTGTATCTCCATTTCCCATTTATTCTTTATTGATGATAGCTTGATTTTTTACAGGGCCGATGATGACGTGTGTCTTAAAATCAAAGACATTCTGAAGTGCTATGAGCTTGCTTCTGGTCAAGTGGTTAACTTTGATAAGTCGAGAGTGCTTTTTAGTAGGTGTATAGGAAAGTCTAGGATGAATGATCTTAGTAAAATTTTGGGTGTGAAGATTAATCATAACCTGGGAGTCCATTTGGGAACGTCGTCGCAAAATCATAGGGACAAAAAAGCTTTATTTAACTCTATTAGGGGGCGGTTGGAGAAATGCTTACAAGGGTGGAAAGGAAAATTGCTTTCTAGAGGGGGGTAAAGAAGTGTTAATTAAGGCGGTTGGCCAAGCTATCCCTACTTACACGATGAGTTGCTTTAAACTCCCTAAATATTTTAATGATAGTTTGGAACAGTTGTGTGCTAGATTTTGGCGGGGTGAGGATGGCGAGAGGAGCAAGACTCATTGGGTAGCGTGGAAAGACCTGTGTAGGAGGAAATATTCCGGAGGTCTCGGGTTTAGAAATTTAAATTTATTTAACCAAGCAATGCTCGCTAAGCACAGTTAGAGAATTTTGAAAGACCTTGATAGTCTTCTTGGGAAAGTGTTGACGGGGAAGTATTTTAAAGATGGCGTCTTCTTGAAAGCCAAGCTGGAAAGCAACCCGTCCTTTGCTTAAAGGAGCATTCTGTGGGGAAGAGAGTTGTTTGAGTTGGCCTATAGATGGAAACTGGGAAATGGGTTAGATATTGTGATTGATAATGATCCTTGGATTGTTAGGGTTGGAAACCCTTTTGTCATTAAAGACATGTGCGATTGGCATAATAGAAAGGTCACGGACCTCATTGATGAGAGCGGTAGATGAAGGGATGTTGTTATTAGAGAATATTTCTATTTGGAGGATTTCGAGGTGATCCTTAGTACCCCTCTCAGCGAGTTGGGGAGAAGAGATGAGATAATGTGGAACCGTTGCCCTAAAGGAGTGTTCTCGATTAAAAGTGCCTATCAGTTTGCTATGGATTTGGCGGACGGAGGCATTGCTTCTCCCTCGGGGGGTTCTTCTAATGCCTCGGTTTGGGACAGTTTTTGGAATATCCGTTGTTTTCCAAAAATTAAGGTTGGGGCCTGGAGTGTGATTGCGAATGCAATTCCCTCTAAGTGTAACATTTAATCGGATGATTGATATTGATACTAGGTGCCACCTGTGCTTCAAAAGTAGAGAATCTAATTTGCACGTTATCAAGGACTGTAATCAGTCTATCAAGTTATTGAGGGAAATCTTTCCTTAGTTTGTTGACTTCAAAGAGTATTTTTTAGGGTGGAGAAAGGAATTTAGTTCTGGGATTGATTATGTTTGACAGTTGGTAAAAATGATAGGTTCTAAGCTTTAACTATTATTTGAAGTTTATGGAACAACAGGAATGACATGTTAAATAACGAAAGAAATTTTGATTTTCATGGATTCTTATCTAAAACCTCCAAAATTATTGTTGCTCACATTGTTTCTTTTTCAGGTATCGCTGGATCTGCTGGCAGGACTGCTATGCCAAAAGTGGAATTGTGGAAAGCCCCCTTCATGGATGCTGGAAACTCAACTCTGATGCTTTAGAGTGTCCTAGATCGGGAGATGGAAAATTTGGATGAATTGTGCGTGATTGCAAAGGGATGCAGATCTTATCTGGGGTCAAAGATGGTTATAGGAATTACACTGTCAAAGTTCTCGAAGGAGTGGCGATCATGGAGGGTTTGAAAAATATCCTGAATGTGAGCCCTTGGATTCCCCCTCTATTGGTCGATTCGGACGCGAAAGGCATGGTTCAAGATTTGATGGGTATTGGCAGGGATCTTTCGAAGTTTAACAACATTATTGTTGATATTAGATCTCTTTCTTTAAGGCTTGGGAACGTGGTTTTTTCCATTGAAATAGATCTTGTAATAGGGTAGTCAACTTGCTTGCCAAATGCCCAGGTGATTTTTCTGTTGTTTGGAACCTTTTGTCTTCTTCTTTGGAAGATATGTCCTTATTTTGGAGGGGGTCCTCCCCCCTTGGTGGCCTCTTGTATGGAAGAGGAATGTAATCTTTGTTCTTTTAGTGGTTAATGAATTTGTTTGTTTTTCTCAATTTTTTTAATGTTTTTATTCTATTATTTCAATAATACCCACTTTTAGTTTTTATGTGTTTTTTAGTTTACTTTGATACTTAATGAGACAAATCGCCTTAACGAGGCCCTTGAATGAGCGAATTTATTTATTATTTTTCTCCGTGAGGTTTCCGAATAAATTAATTTAATGAAGCCTATTGTAAGTTTAATTGCAAATAGGGACTAATTTGTATGAATTGGACTGTTATGGGCTTAATTGAAAACACATGGGTAAAATTCATGAAAATTTATAAAAGAGAGGCCAATTTGCAAATTATGACTTTTAAGCCTTAATTCCACCTCTTTCCCTCTTCCCTCTCATTTCCTCCTTCTATGATTCCAATTCGCGAATCCCTTTTCTCTTTCGCTGAGCTCGATTCCTTGTTGATTATCCTTCCCCTCTTCCTCGCGAGTTTCACCTCAGTTCTTACCTCTTCCCTTTGATATTTCATCCTCCCACTATATTCGCCTTCTTCGAGCTTTAGTCGGCGTCACCGTCAAAGCTTGTTTCATCCTTACACGAGTTCATCAGTCGTCGTTCTTGTGGGTGATTCGTCGAGCATTGGACGCTGTCCACAAATTCGACTTCGTCACTTGGTTTTGAGCTTCTGGTGTGGCTGTTTTGCAGTTGAATGTGTCGTTAAGGATATCAAGTTTCAATTTCTCTTTCGTCAGAAATATTTGTAAGTATATATATTTTTAGGGTTGATTTTGAAGTCTAGTTATTAATTGATGTGGATGAGTGCATTGTGAGTTGGTTTCAATTTTTGTAAATGAAAAGCAACAGTTCTTCTAGGTTTGTTTTTAGCAAGGAACTGCGAACTCTTCTTTTAGCCGAGAGTGGTTTTATTTGACCCTTGCTAGTTTTTTTTTTTTGAAGTTGTTTATATCGTAGATGGAAAGGGGCAATCTCAGTATGAAGAGAAAAGCTATAACTTTTTTTGTCTGGTTGGATTCAAGGCTGGTGGCTAGAGTTGTGTAAGCGTTTGTGGTACTTTGAATCCTCTAAGCTCTTATTGGTATTTGTGTTCTTGAATGCTTATATGTATCTCGTTGTTACGTGTGGGTTCAAGGGCTTAGCTAGATCTTTCATTTAGGCTTAAGTCTAGTTGTAGCCGGTTCTAGGAGAATCAAGGGTAAGTGACCCTAATCGGACTTGTTTGCCTAGACCAACCTTGTAGTTCCTTATTGTTTATATTGTTCTTGATTGTTTGGTTTTGTGTTGTAATCGAACTCTAGCTTACTTGTCAGGTTTCATTCAACGATGCGTAAGAAGTGTGTGGAATATTGATTGCTTCTTGGTTCAAAGTGGGCGAGGAGGCCGTTTTAATTGCTCAAGGTTAGCACAGTACAAGTTGTTGGGGTTTAGCAAACCCAAGCTTAAGCCTTGTTTACGTTGAGTTATGTTTTTTCGATATCTCCTTTGATCACTGGGACTCATCGTTGTGGTTTACTTCACGTGTGCTAATTTTTTTCTCGATTTGTTTCTAGTTTCGAATGCCTTAACTGAAGTTTGGTTTGAACTCAAGTTGCTTGTGAAGTTCTATATCATCTTTGAGTAAGGGACTTTTTTCAGGTTTACTTTATTCCTTGATATGAAATTGCTTAATACTAAATGTATGCCGAATAAGTTATAGGTTGTAAAGCAGGCTTATATCTTGCATGCCTTAATCTTGAAATTGTTTGATGTTAACTGTATGTTGATTAGATTTTATGATTCGATGCATGCTCTGATTTTGTATTATCTCGTTTGAAGTCATATGATGTAGTTAGGTGCTAATGTATTCTGGGAAGTGACTCATGCTCATATCGTTTGCAAATTAATCGAAAACATGCTTAGACTTAGTCGTATGTAGGTTTAGCAATGAATGATTTATCGTGATTATTGATTGCAATATCTGAACGTTAATTGATAGCATGTTATAGCTTAGTTGTTTACATGTTCTAGTATTAAATAGAAGATCGTGCCAAAACTTTTTATTGCAACACCTACATGCTTGTTTGAGTAATGACTGAAGCCTCTTATACGTATCTCTGATTAGCATTTCTTGATGCGGAATGAACCTTAGTATTTCTTGCATAGATACATTATTGAGCATGTTGTTGCATTTCCTTGTTCATGTGCACGAATTATTATGAAAAATATTTATGTGGGAATGCCTAAAAGTGTTTCATTTTGAGATGTTGTACTAGATCATAGGTTCTGTCGCATGCATAATGTGTTATTGTGAGTATACACAAGTCATATTCCTTCATAGAGTGAGCATGCAAACCAGACGACTTGTGCCTTTATCTTCCACGCCATAGGGTGGTTGTAATAGATCTTAAGGTCTATTGTTTGCATGACATGTCAAGGAACGACCTATAGGGGTGTAAGGCTAGACGCAGCCAACGTCCTCTGACATATAGAGGTTATTGCTATAAGAAGCTTCACACGTTACTAGGATGATGATTGTTACATTGACCCGAAGTGTGATGAGTGACATAGGATCAATAGTGTGCACTTAGGAACTTGGCATCGATTGGGGACCAAGTCGTCCATACGCGTAACCTAGTTGAGTGATCTAGAATGCCTAGGGTGTGATAATGGAAATCAGGCATCGATCAGATATCCTTTATCGCTTGAGTTTGATCGAGAACTTGCTAGGCAGTGAGCAACCGAATTTGCTAAGGCATAAATGAGCGTCGTGTTAGTAGGTTCGATCGCTCTCGGTTTGGCAGTGTGTGTGGTACCTAATGTGTTCGGGTTGCTCCCATTGTGCTGGAGGGACCTGGAACAGCTTCGACGACTCTAGTGGATAGCCCTTATGTCTAGGCGCTCTGCCGTACCCGGAAGAGTTCGATTAGTGGCTTTTTATGTCTCATAGCATCGACTAGTGACTCCTCCATGGTTATTGTCAATGCCCATTAGGCCCAGCAATGCTTGTACTCGGGAGTTGGGACTCATTCTCTTTCATCTGTGCATGTTATTCATAGACTTTTGACTACGTTTGTGTTCTTTTTATAGCTATGTGAACCCGCGCAGAGGTTTTTTCTGAGTTTTCATAGACTCACCCTTCGTCTTATGTTGGTTTTGGATTCAAAATCATAGTTGCAGGTACGCACCAAGATGGATGATTGATAGCTGAGGATTGAACTAAAAGGAACGACGTGTCTATTGCGCCGTTAATGCCTTTTCTTTATAGTTTTAGTAATATTGTATATTTTTCTGCACGAACATTGTAATAACCTAGTTTGAACTGTTTTAGGTTTGAATCCAAGATCTCAAGATTTGTTTATGTGTTCAACTACCTGGATAACATGAAAGTTTGATTTAAAATTGTAAGGTCTTGTTGAAATGAATTTCGAAATGTCCAGGTTATGCGTTTCCAGGTTTTGCAAGTATGAGTTTCTCATATTTTAGGGAAAACTCTGCCAAAATTTTTAATAAATTTTCTATACATTAGTAACCTCCATGGTATAACCTAATGGTTATGGACCGGGTTGCTACTTCTATTTTCTTTTACAAATTAAATTTACATCAAAATTAAAATAATCATTTCATTAATATAAGATTATTACTTTAAACTAATTAGTCTAGTTATCACTTTAGCGAACATATTTCAGCATTATTGAAATTCAATGATTTTTGTTTTTCAATTTTGAAGCATAGAGACCACATAGAGATTAGACTACAAACTTAAGGACTAAAAATATATTTTTCCATTATTTTTTATCAAAAATTGTATTAAAAAAGAAAGAAAGAAAATATTTTTATTAATTGTATTTGATCATTTATATATATATATATATATATAATATTAATTGTTGATGCCAAAAAATGGTTAACTGGGATCATCAATACAATTTGTTTACCGATGACGAATTTATCTGCAAAACAACGAAAATTAGACACATCGGTGTGGTGTGAGCCACATGGCTGCCGATGCCGAAGTCAGTAAACGGATTTAGGAGTGTTTAGAGAGCTTGAGAGCTTTTAGAACATGCTTACAACTTGATTTGGCTTAATTTAGCTTGGAGAGAAATGAGAATGGTTCTGACTTTGATAGCAGTCGGTAGTGTAATCGTTGCACCTTACTAATGGTGACTTAATGGTTAGTCATTTGTAACGGCTGCCACTTAAGCTGGGCATTAACACCGGTGTAACCCTTGACTATTACACTTGAGAGATGTAACGATCGTATCTCGTGAGTTACTTGGACTCAGTCAACCTTTGTAGGTCATCATCTCCATTGCCGACCCCTTAAGGCGTGGACCTTCTCGGTGTAACTCTAGGGTTTACCCTTTAGCGGTGCAACGACCTAGGATGTTATTTTGACTTGGTCGTCTTTTAAAAAAGCCCTGACCTCCACGACTTTCCTCTTTTATGGGGGTGTTTGTCTTCAACCGACCCAGAGGAACAAGATTTTGACATGGTCTAGCCCTGAAGGGCCTGGTTGCCAAGACTAACTCCCCAGGAGGTGGTCAGACTTCTCAGCGTGACTCCTGGTCGTTATTGGCGGTATCCAATAGTCATGTGGACTCGACTGGCTCTTCGAGAAGCCTTGAGCTCCACGGTTTTTCCTCTTTAAGGGGTGTTTTCCTTCGACCTCCCCATTAAGGATTAGTTTTGGACTCGGTCAATAATGACCTCCATGGCCGTTAGCTCAGCCTCGAGCTCAGTTTCGAGTTTGGTAGTGAGCTCGGCCGTGTTTTCAACCGTGAGTTAGCCTCGAGCTCGATCTTAAGCTCGGCCTTGGTCTTGCTTGTCCTTCGGGAGGTCAAACTTCTTTGATTGCCCTTCAGAAGGGGCCAATGCCTTGTCTAAATATTATGGGGATATTTTAGCCTATAACATGACCCCCCCCCCCCCCCTCTTCATTTTCGAACTTATTATGTTGGCAGAATTTGAAGAGTAGTTTGTTGTTAAGAAGGTTCTCTTTTTTAGAGACTTACAATTTTTTATCTTTTTAAAAAAATTTTGCCAAGTAGGTTCTTTTTTTAGAGATTCACCTCTTTCTGGCAGTTTTACAAAATTGCGGCTAAGTAGGCTCTCCTTTAGAGTGTTACCATTTTAGCCATTCTTTTCAAAACATTGGCCAAGTAGGCTCCCTTTATAGAGACTGACCACCCATCAGTAGTTTTGGGCTAAGTAGGCTCCCTTTTTAGAGACTCAGTACCCTTTGGCTCTTTTTGGCCAAGTAGGCCTCCTTTTTAGAGACTCAGTACCCTTTGGCTCTTTTCGGCCAAGTAGGCCTCCTTTTTAGAGACTCACTACTCTTTGGTTTTTTTCGGCCAAGTAGGCTCCCTTTTAGAGACTCACTACCCTTTGCTCTTTTCGGCGAAGCAGGCTCTTTTCAGAGACTCAGTACCCTTTGGCACTTTTGGCCACGTAGGCTACTTAGGCTATCTTTGGAAAGACTTGCCCGTTTAAGCACCTTTGAACTATGGGCTACCTAGGCTCTCTTTGCAAAGACTTGCCCTTTTAAACAACTTTTAAACTTTTGAGCTACTTAGACTCTCTTTGCAAAGATTTGCCTTTTTAAGCACGCTTCTTAACCTTTAGGCTTCTTTACAGGTACATTATTGAAATTTTCTCTTGGATTCCTTGTCTGAATATGAGGATGAAGTACACCCCACCTTAGCCTCATCTTCTAAAAAATGGACTCGACACAATGCCTTGGTAGTCTGGTGTAGGTCTGAACCGGTTGCATCACCACTACCCATCATGACTTAGACATGCTTAGGAAGTCTACAGCCAGCCTCCTTTAGAGTTCTTCGGGCCTTATGTCTCCATGCTTGAGAGAGAGGCTCGGTTACCTCCGAATTCTTCTCTTCAAGTTTTTTGTATATGGTAGGATTGGGTCCATATTAGGTTGCTTCTCACCCTTAAAAACACCAGCTTTGAAGTTTATAGCTTGTGGAGGTACACAAGCTTTGAGAACACTTGATGACTTTGTTGCTTTTTATGTACTTCTTTTCATTTTTTGAAACATAACATTTTTCTTCAGTGTGTTGTATGCTCTTGTTAGAGCTTTTTATTACTTTCTACTCTTTCTTACCCCCAATTTCAGCTTTGATGTATTTTAAATCAATAGACTTATAGCTTATATTTAGAGAGCTTTGCATAGAATGATAGGATTATCGTTTTGCTAATATTCGTTTTATTGAAAACATATTTCTCAAGATGTGCCTGAGTAGGGGAGTTTGGTGACTTTGTAAGGTTCTTTCCGACGTGGCTCGTGGATTCTATTGTTGAACTCTTGTTATCTTTAGGTAGGTTGCACCTCTTCGAAGATCTAAACTCATCCGTAGTGGTTAGTCATTTTTTTATAAGTCGAAAGACTTAACACATGAGAATGAGAGGTTTATCTCGACTAGGGTTGCTGCTTCCCTCCCAAATGCTAAAGAGCAGGGGGTCTTGATGTTCTGGGTTTTGTGCGATGCCCCCACAGTGCTTGTGGGGGCTCTTCTGACCATGACCCTTCCAAGCTTTCGAGTTTGGTTGAGGTTCTTCTTGGCCAGAACAGTGTTGGAGTGTCATTCGGGTAAAGTCATTCTCGAATGGACTTTTTCTTGATTATCTTCTCTAGAAGAGATGTCAAAACTATTATGAAAGATTGACTTTTTCCGAGGTACTATCTTTGGAACAACCTCACTTGGAACCAATTTCTCTTCAACAATCTTTTACCCTCAATTTTGTTTGTGGTCTCGGTTTACATTGAGTCGATGGACAATAATTTTTTAGACTACCCCTTTCGTGTTGTTGGCTGACCAAGAAAAGATTTCTATATTCTTTCTCAAGAATGTTATGAGACTCTATCTTTGATCTAGGTCTAGGCCGGTATCGATGCTAACTACTTAAGCTTCTCTCAGCATGAGGCATAGCCTCTAATCTTTCTGCGGTTTCTTCCTACCTCGTTCACCACCTCTAGGAGAAGTACTCAAGTCTATTACCAAGGTTTGACTTTCCTCAAGCGCCATCTTTCGAAAAGTCTTTCTTGGGCTCAATTCCAATTCCATTGCACTTGTTGGACCTACCTCTTGCAGGTTCTCATTCCATGGTCCATTCTTAAGTCTGATCCTGTACACGGGCACTTAGGACTCTCGGATGCTGAATACAGGTTCTTTGTAGGTTACTCTTCGGCTGACTGCTCTTAATTGAATGTGACCTTGAACGACTTCCTCCACGTCGAGAGGCTACTTGGTGCATCGAGTGCTCTCTTCTTTGACCGTTACCCCCAGTCGAAAACGGTTTATGGACTTTTTCAAACTTCTAGAATATAATAGGCACCTTTTTGAATTTTTCCCTTTATAAGCACTTTAAAAAAAAATTGAACGTGATAGTGATAGACGTTGTTGGAAATTTTTTCCCTTAATAGGCACTTTTCTTATTTTTTCACCTAGAGGAACATTTTCAAAGTTTTACCCCTTGGTAGGTATTTTTTCGAATATTTGCACCTACTAGGCACATTTTCAAATTTTTACCCCTTGATAGGTACATTTTGGATTTTTTGCATCTAATAGGTACTTTTACGAATTCGACTACTTATCTGGCATCATCTTCGAAATACAAGAACAAAATGCATCACCCTTTTGTCAACTCATCCAAAAGAGGACTCAGCGTATGACCTTGGCAGTCGGGTCTTGGTCAAAGCCAATTGCTTCAATTTTGACCCAAAAAGACCTTGACAAGCTAAGGGATATCACCACATTCCCTCCAATCGGTGAATCAAGGAATATCCAGTAATCCCCTTCATAAAGAAGTTTCGCTTTAGGTTACATGTTCGAGAGAAGGGTTCGATTGCTTCTCATTCCTTATTTTGAAGAGTTTTTGTGTATAGATGGGTTGGCTCGAGTAGAGATGGCTCCCATTACTTAGAGCGTGTTATTTGGAATTTATAGCCTATGATGCTATACTGGTTTTGACTGCTATTTTAGTGCTCGAAGCCTCTTATCTTTATACCACTTTTTCTAACACCCTAATGTGATTGTTGTTATCTCTCACCTCGTAGCAAGATTTCTCCACTAGTTTATTGCCTCAACTTTCACAAGTTGTGGCGAGATAAGTAGTTTTTTTTGCTGGCAGAGCTTAGGCCACCCCATGCACAAACGCCTCTATCGTTACCCATACTAGTTTTGAGACATATGGTACGTGCTTTTTTACTGCTACTTTTCACATATGTCTTTATCTTTCTCATATCTTGTCTTGCTTCTTAGTGCATTGGAAGTTGATTGTTGATTCCAGTATGTTGAAATTTTATGACCTTATCATGACGTACCCTCTACGGTTACCCAAAGTGTTAGTATTTGATTCTTTATAATCTTCTCCTAAAATTAGCCATTCCTAAAGATTAGGATCTTGGCTCGAAAGATTTACATGAAGAACCATGCCTACATAAGTACCCTTCTTTGATCAATTTCTTGAACCTCTACTTTTTCTTAGCAAAACCTTCTTGGTCGATTCAAGGATTAGGGTTGTTGTTTGCGATTTTTTGCTTTAACATTCTATCTTTCATTTTGTTTAGTTGCCATTACGATCCCACATCAAGACTCACTTTTGATGTCATATCTAGCTATCCATCAGAAAATAACCTTAGGCCACCAACCACATACACCGTGGAACTTTTTCTTCAGATGACAATCCTTGTATTTGTAAGGACGACGACCTTCTTTTTTCGAGCCTTTTAGTGGACTTAGGATTATGTCACAAGTGGTATTGCTTCGAGTGGTGTTCTGTCTCCTACTTGTCTTAGTCCACCTACCCATTAGATACCTCATTTTCGTCCTCCTCCCCACTTTGACTAGTATCTTATGTCGAGACCCTATTGTCCTGTCTTGAATCTTATTGAGGAGGTGACCCGAGCTTTTGGCCTATAGCTGGGTTGAAAACTCCACCCGTGTCTTTTCCAATTGGAGACATCTCCTATGTCATGAGAAACAAGACTTTCTTAATGAAGGAGGTATGTTTACTTGACTTATAATTTATTATGCCTTTTTTGAGTTTTTGGATTTTCACTTCTACTTTCTTATTTATAGGCTTTTATACACTATACCTAAAAATTCTTGGAATCTGTTAGAGGACTTGCGAAATACGCGCATCTCTTAGGAGTCTAGTTTTGATCAGTCCAAATCTTAACCTTCTTCATGTCTCTCTATGCCACTATCGCTAGAAGGTAGCTTATCCTTGTAGTTTGGCTTTCAACTCTGGTCTTACGGGCGACCCCGTGCTTTTTTTTTACTTTATCCATATGACTATTTTTCATGTATTCTTTAATATTTAGAGTAGAATACTTTATCTTTTTCTATGTACCCTTCCATTTTGAAATATCGAGTACCTTTTATTTTATAGTATCTCGAAGTTTCTTTGTCTTCATCAAGCATATTTATATTCTCCTTCTTCCTTACCAGTAATTTAAGCTTTAATTAGAACTTGTAATATAATGCTTGAATTAAAAGAGCTTGGTTGAATCAAATGAATAAACTAGTATTTTATTACAAATTCTTGTAGCGAACTTGGACTACATTTAATTAAAAATATTTTTTGAAATGCATATCTTTTCAAGGATATGGGATCTTATTCCCTTCCATGTCCTCAAGGAAGTAGGTGCTAAGGCGGGCTACTTTGGTGAATTGGTAAGGTCCTTCCTAATTCGGCCTGAAAATTGAACTTTTAAGTTCTTTTTTGTTAGACATCATCTTTTGTTGGACTAAGTCTCCTTCCTTGAAACATTTGATCTTCACCTTGAAATTGTATACCTTGCTACTTTGTTTTTTTATTTTTCCACCCTCAGATGGGTTATATCTCTTTTTTCTTCCAAGAGATCTAAACTCATCTGCATCTCTTGTTCATTCTGTGATAAGTCAAGCGATTTAATCAGCGAGCATGTGAGGCCTATCTTAGTCAGCCTTATCGCCTCTGCTCCAAATGCTAAGGAGTAAGGGGTTTCTCCTGTTGATTTTTGCGGTGTGGTACGATAAGCCCATAACACTTTTAAGAGTCCTTCTATCCATAACCTATTCATGCTTGCCAAGTCATTTTTTAGATTTTTCTTTGTTATCTTGTTGACCCTTTCCCCTTGCCCATTGGCTAATGGATGAGCTGGTGATGAGAAGTAATGTTTGATCTCCAGTTTTTTGAGTAAACCTATTATAAAGTTTGGTTATCACACTGCTTCCTATTATTCGTTCTGAGAGTTTGGGGTATCCCAAACCGGCATACTATGCAGCTTTAGATGAATTTTGTCATCTTTTTCTCAATTATTGTTGATAAGGCCTCCCCAACGGGCCACTTGGTAAAGTAGCCAACAACAACCACAACAAACTAGTTATGGCCCCAACTACTCGATAAGAATCCAATAAGCTCTACCCCCTACTATGCAAAAGGCCAGAGTCCCATCATATTGGTCTAGACTTTTGGTGGCTATCTTTTAATAGTAGTGAATCATGGCACTTTTCGCATGAGTGCGTATATTTTTTTAGTCACTTACATCATGGTTTGCCAAAGATATCTTTGCTTGATTAGTTTTTTAACTAAGGTTTGTGCTCATGTATGGTTCCTGCATATGTTGATAAGGCAACCCTAATTCTCAGACCAAAGATCAAAGCTTATAATGAAGCAAGAACCCTTGGATCTAAGAGATTAACACCTCCTTATGGATTTGGAACAACTAAGAGGAAAATGC
>JBBMEG010041997.1:0-18999 GCA_037832605.1 Cyclanthera cordifolia | reverse complement strand
CCCCCCCCCCCCCCCCCCCCCCCCCCCCCCCCCCCCCCCCCCCCCCCCCCCCCCCCCCCCCCCCCCCCCCCCAACCCCTCTACAGTCAACCCCCGCGGGGACAAGTCTTCCATGGCTGACCATCAATGGGTCAAAGCCTTTTTTTTGAATTTTTGCACTTTGCAAAATTCTTGAACCAAGTAAGCTCTCTTTGTGATTTTTGTTTGTTTTCTAAGTACTTTTTGAATTTTTACAAAGTAGACCTCTATTTTTGACCCTTGTACTAAGTAGGCTCTCTCTTTGAGTCTTGCCACCTTTGTAAGTACTTTATCAAATTTTCTTAAAGTAAGCCTCTATTTTATCTTTCGTGTACTACGTCTTCTCTCTTTTAAGAGTATTGCCACTTTTTAATAACTTTTAAAATTTTGGCTAAGTAGGTTTCCTTATTAGAGACTCACCATCTTCTAGCATCTTTTTGGAACTTTTGGCTTATTTCTCTCTTTTTTTAGAGACTCGCCATATTTTAGTAGTTCATTAAAATTTTGACAGAGTAGGTTCCCTTATTAGAAACTCACCACATTTTAGCACTTTTTAAAAAGTTTGGCTCAGTAGGTTCCCTTATCAGAGACTCGACACCTTCAAGCTTTCTTTTTTTGAACTTTTGGCTAAGTAGTCTCTCTTTTTTAGAGTCTCACCACCTTTTATCACTTTTTATCACTTGTGGCTTTTTTTTTCGAAGTATTCTTTGAAATTTTCTCATGACTCTATCTCTCGTTTACGAGAACGAAGCACGTTCTACTTTAGCCTCCTCTTCTAAAAGAGGACTCGACATAGGGCGCTATCGTTAGATCCAGATCCGAGCCCTTTGCTTTCATCTTGACCCAAGGTGACTTAGATAAACTTTGGACGGAATATTGCATCCCACTAAGTGTGATCCTCAGGCTTCCAACAGCTCATGATGAATAAAGTAAACCTCATTAGGTGAAAAGGTGTTTTATGCAATCATGTTTGAGAGGGGATTTTGGTTACCTCTTATTCTCCCACACGAGGAATTTCTATGCATGGTTGGACTGGCTCCAGCACAAGTGGATCCACACACTTGGAACATATCCTTTGGAGTCCATAGTCTTTATGGTACACCAGCTTTAAAGGCTGCTTTAGTGCTTGAGTTCTTCTTAACTTGTATCGGTTTTACCAGCACCCTTATGTGACTGTGGGATGCTGCCTTACACCGTAGAGTAGACTTTCTCCATTGGTATCTTGCCATAACATTCAGAAATATTGGCATGACAAATGGTTCTTTGTTGGTAGTTTTTGGACCACTCCTTGTGCAGATGCTTCAGTGGTTGTTCCTACTATCTTTGGGTTATACGATACGTCTCTTTTTATTTTACTATGTATGCTTAAAAATATGCCTGACTTATACTTTCTTTGTTTCTCAATGCACAAAAAGTTGACCATTCACTTTAGGGTGCTGGAGTTTTAGGATCTGCTTATCATCTCCGTACTTCAGTAACCCAAAGTGCTCAATACTTGACCACTAAGTCTTTGGTTCTTTACAACCTTTTCTTAGAGTCGGTCATGCCTCACAAACTAGACGTAGGTTCCCTAAACTTGAATGAGGAACAGAGTTCAAGTATATTACTTGACCAGTCTCAGGTATCCAAGTTGATGTTTACATCTCTAACGCCTTGTTTTTATTTAGTGGCGATGGATTATCCTGAGGCATTTTTTTAATGTTGTATCCCACTGTCCATTCAATCTTGCTTTTAGGCTTCCCACGATTGAGACGGTGGACCTTACCACGGATGGTCATCTTTTTGTTAGTGAGAATGATGACCTCCATTTTCTAAATTTTCCAGAAGACTTAGACATTAGAGTGGACTTGAACTATGGTGTGACATGCACAGTCCGTCGAGACCTTACCATTCTAAGTCCTTGGGCTTCCTATAACACTTCATTTGGCTCTCCGTCTGGATTATATCCTACCTTTTATTGGGACCTTACCGTTCTGCTTGGATGCCATTGAAGAGATAAACTTGGTTTCTAGCCTATGGTCTGATGCTGAAATCCTTCCCATGCCATTTCGAATTAGGGACACCTCTCAAATTTTGAAGAAAGGAACCCATTTGATGTATGAGGTATACTTGCTGAAGTTACCTTTTGTATTTTTCACTAAGTCTTTAAAATGACTTTTAATTTCGTTGGCAGGTCTTTGTACACGATGCTTCAACTTCTTGATACTTATCATAAAACTTTAGCCATATACCGTCCTCTTGGTATTCCAAATTTGATCAGCTCAAGTAGAAGTTAGCTTAGGCTAGTGAGGGTCAACATGTTGCTAAGGCTACTTTGGCTGACTTCTAGACTTTTGCAAGGTGGCCTAAAATTTAGCTGCTTGTGCTCTTAAGAACAACTTGTTCACCATTGCTCGGCTTCTTCGAGAGTTAACTATTTTCAAAAGGAAGTTAAAGAATGTTTATTACTAGGCTAACTTGGTGAAAGGCTCTCATGCCTCTGTGATTTTGGAGAACAATGCAGTCATGATGACCATAAACTATTTTTTTCTTCCAGAAGATCTAGGCCAATTCACAGTTGTTGATCAATTTGTGTTTAATCAAAAGACTCAATGCACGGGGATGAAAGACCTATCTCAACTTAAATAATTGCTTCTTCCTCAAATGCTAAAGAGTAGGGGGTTTCACATTTTGATGCTCTAGGTGTGGTGCGGTACGCCTATAAAACATGTGGGAACTCTTCCACCCAAGACCTCTTCAATTATTCTAGCTTGGCCTTGAGTTTTTTCTTAATGACTTTGTTGACTGTCTCCTTTTGCCCATTGGCTTGTGCGTGAGCTAGCGATGAAAAATTATGTTAAATTTCTAGCAGGAGGAAGAATTTTTGGAAAGTCTGGTTGTCAAAATGCTTTCCATTATCGATAATATAAGTTCAGGGTATCCAAAAGCTGCAAACTATGTACCTCGTGATGAACTCAATTACCTTCTTTTGAGTTATAGTTGCCAAGGCCTCTACTTTGGACCACTTGGTGAGTAATACGGCTACCAAGGGTCCTATAAGGTCTACTCCAACTATGCAAATGGTCATGGTCTTATTATGCTTATAAGGAACTCAAGTGGTTGTCTTTTGATGGTAGCAAATCTCTAGCACTTATCATATGATCGTGCATACTTCTTGAAGTCTTCAGTCATGGTCGGCCAAAAGTACCGCTACCTTATTAATTTTTTGCATAGGGACCTTGATCTTTCCTTATTTTTTGACACACCTTCATGTACGTCTCGCATGGAATAAATAGCCTCGTTAGGGTCTAAGCATCTGAGAAGAGGTAAAGACTACCCCCTTCTATAAAACTTATCTCCTTCTAGTAACTTGCTTTGGAATAACTGGCCTCGCTAGGGTCTAAGCACCTTGCTCTTTAAAGCCTTGTATTTCAAGCGTCGACCTTTTTTCTTATCTTCTAGTAACTTCCCCTCCACCAAGTACTCAATAAAGGGGGTCATCCATGCCTTCTGTTATGTTGAAGTTACATCACTGATCTAATGCAACAATTCAGTGGTGATGCTGGACTTGTTCAGGATCAGAACTCGCAAGTCATGCCTGCTTATGTTTCGTAAGCAGTAGCTAACTTTGTCAAGGCGTCGACATTGGCATTCTGGGATCTAGGTACTAGCTTGATTTTTACCTCTGTGAATGATGCTAGTAGTTTCTTTACCATCTCTAAGTATGTCATCAATCATTATTTCTTTGCTTGGCATACTCATGAAGTTTGGGTAATGATCGCTTGAGAGTCGCTCATTATGGTCAACTTTTTTTTTCGTATTGTGATGGCTATCTATAACCCAGCAACTCGAGCTTCGTATTCTGCCTCATTAATGGATGCTTGGAAATTGAAACTGAGGGCGTATTCAGATTGTCTCCTTCAAGGGTCTGCAACAACAACCCTACTCCACAACCCTTATTGTTTCATAATACATCTACATAGAGGGTCTAAGTTTTGGAACCTTTTATGATATATACTTTTTATTCCTTATCTATGGGTGAAGTGAGTTCAACAATGAAGTCGGCTACTGCCTGCCCTTTAATAAAGGGTGTGGCCTAATAGTGTATGCATATTTGCTTAGCCTCACAGTCCAGTTCATTAGTCTTTCTAGAGCATCTAGCTTCTACAAGACTTGGCGTAGAGGAAATTTGGTTAGCACCACTTTCTTATGTGCTTGGAGGACAAACACAACCTTCTATCTGAAGTTACCAATGCCAATGCCAATTTTTCAACATGTGGATAACAGGTTTTTGCATTAATTATGGACTTACTAGTGTAGTATATTGGTTGTTGACATCTGTCGTTGTTCTTGACCAGGACAAAGCCTATGGGTTTCTCTGATATAGTTAAGTAGAGAAAAAGGTTTGCTCTTGGTACCCACTTGGAAAGAAGTGGTGTAACCCTTAAGTATGCTTTCAGCTCGTCTAGAAACTTCCTGCATTTTGAGGTTCATTCAAACTTTCCATTGTTCTTTAAAATTTTAAAGAATGAGAGGCATTTATTTGGCTCAACTTATGAATAGGGCTCAACGTTACTGCCTTGCGATTCAAACTCTACAGCTACTTCAACCGCTAGGGAGGCTCCAACTTTAGAAAAGCTCGTATCGTCTGTGGATTAACTTCAATCTCTCTTTTGTGTACACGAAAATTACCCGAGCGCACCTCAAATACACCTAACTGGGGTTCAGCTTCATCTTGTACTGTAGTAGGGTGGGGAAAGCCTTCATCAGGTCGTTCTAATGTCATTCCAACCACTTGGTTTTCACCAGCATATGATCAACGTCCATGCTCTTGCCACTTCGATAGGCAAACATTTTGTTGACAAGCCCTGGTAAGTAGCATTTACATTTTTCAAGCTAAAAGCCATGACATTGTAACAATACAGGCCTCTACTAGTCACAAAATACGTCTTTTGATGGTCATTGAGATTCATTCTAATCATGTTGTATCCTGAGTCGGCACCCATGAAAGTTAATAGCTCATGTCTCGTCGTCGCATACACTAGTTGGTGTGCAGGTAGCGGGAAGCTATCTTTTGGACAGGCCTTGTCGAGGTTGGTTAAGTCAATATTTGTCCTTCACTTTCCATTAGGCTTCTTCCCAAAACGATTTTGGAAAGCCATTTGGGGTAATGTACTTCCTAAAAGAAGTTAGTCTTCAACAGCTCGTTCACTTGCTTAGTGATAACTTCATTTCGCTCATAGTTGAATGCTCTCTGCTTCAGGCGTATCGGCTTATGGTCTAGGTCAACATTAAGATTGTGAACCATCACACATGGATCTACCCTTAACATGTCGTTGGCGGACCAAGCAAATATGTCTACATTTCTTCGCAGGAACGCTAGAAGACTTTCTTGTTATTTGGACCAAGGGTAGTACTAATGCTGATATTTGTGTATAACTTGGCAAGGTTGCATTTATCGGTAGGCTCTGCATCATTCAGATTCTCTTAAAGAAGTACTCAAATCTATGTCTAAGGACTGACTTTCATCAAATTTTGTCTCTTAGACAACCTTACCTAGGACCAGCTCCTCTTCGATAGCTCTTACTTCAGTAACTTCTACCACCCCTTGTAAGGCTGTGTGGTAGCATTCTCTTGAGGCTAGCTATTCTCCTCGAACTTCTCCTACCCCAATATAAGTAGGGAACTTCATTAGCTTTTGGTAGGTTGACGCTACTGGTCTTAGCTCGTCTATAGTGGATCTTTTCATGATTACAGTGTAGATGGAATGGTCAGTCACCACCAGGAAATTTGCAAAGTGGAGCACTGTGTTTTCCTAGTTTTCCAAAGGTCAGTGAGAGTTCAATGGAACCTTTAGGCATTAGAGTTCTCTCACTAAATTCAACTAGGTGTGTCGCATTTGGCTTAAGCCTTTCTCTTCCCAATATTATAGTGTCATATACTTTTAAAGACAATACATCTTCTGAACTATCCCCATTGACAAAAAATCCTCCTGATACGGATGTTGCACACAACTATACACACCATCAGCGCGTCGTTTTCTGGCCGATGTAGTGTTGCGACTTCTGCGGTAGTGAATTCAAGTAGCTCATCAGCAGCTTCTATTGCCCATACTTCTTCACCTCTAAGTACGCCCCTGGCTTGTCTCATCTTCTCCTTTCCACTTCTTTTGGATTCTTCTCCAGCAAATCCCACAATGATGGTTCATATTTCTTAATGTTGCGGTGGATTTTTGCCTCCCCTTCTTTTGTTGTAGGGCTTCGATGTTTTTTAACCATCTTTGGCATATTCTTTCAAATGCGCCTTTCGGATGAGGGACTCTATGGCCTTTTTTAAGTCGTAGCAGTATGAGGCCGCATGACCATTGTCTTTGTGAAATAGGTAGAACTGGCCTATATTTCGCTTGTTGGACCCTACTTTGATCTTGCTTGGCCACTTCAACACCTCCTTGTCATGAATTTCTATCAGGATTTGCTCTACTGGCACCACCGCTGAATTATATTTCTCGAACCGACTGGATGGTACCCCCTTTCGATCGGTCTTATCTTTCTTCTCTGGGCGTTATTCCACATTAATTTATCTAACTTCTTGTAGTTGGATTCACGGCAGCATGTCATCTTCTCATAATCTAGAATGGAGCGCTTTACTTCAATGTTCCCCTGCACTCATATACTTTTGTCCTTGAGTTAGTAGCTTGACGTACGTGAGTGAGGCTTTCTTACCCAAGAACCACATTAACCTCTCATCTTTAAGTCTAGCCACAATCGCCATAAAAATCGTACCATTAGTGTACTCTTCAACTTGTAGTGCCTCGTTATTGAAGCGTGCTATATACTCCCGAAGGGTCATGACTTCTTTGTTTTACGGTCAGTACATGGGTGACCAGCTTTTTCTTATCCCGCTTTCTCATGAATTGGGTGACAAAGGCTCTTGCTAGCTCCTGGAATGATGAGATTGACTTTCGCATAAGCTGCCTAAGCCATTCTTACTGGTCTTATGAGCGTAAATTAGAAAGCTCGACACTTAATCCCATCTTGAACTCCATGGAGTTCCATTCATGACCAAAATGTATCTAACTGCTCCATAGGATCATCAAACCCGTCATACGATTTTATCGTCAAGAACTTAAATTTTTCCAGGACGGGTTCTTCCACGATTTCATCAGTGAATGAAGGATCAACCTAATCGACTAAATTGTTCAGATCGAGCCTATCTTGGTCTTATGCATTTTTTATAATTGTGTTCTTAAGCAACCTTCAATTCAATAGCCAATTTTTTTGTGAACCGAGTACTCCTTCCTCTGATCATTAACGCCCAGTCGAAGTTGTTCGACTGGTCTTTAGTGTTTGGAACAAGCTTCTTTCGGAGCCTTAGTGACTTAGGCTTTCTCTTTCATAGGATCCCGAACGAAACACATATATTTATCTACCATAACCTTCTTCTTAGTGGATCATCACCTCACCACTTCTTGTTGTGCAATGGCACCAATGGTAGTCTTGGCCGAATGAGGTTGTTTGTATAGTTCCATCAAACGATCTAGGTTTTCAGCCTTCTCTTGGACTTTTTCTTCCAAAGCCATGAACTTTGGATTAGCGCACTCCGATCTTGCTTGGATTCTCCACTATCAGCTTCAAGACGGTTCTCGACATGAATTTGCTCATGTTCTCTAGAGGCAACTATTCTTGGAGCGTGCTCATTGTCTGACTCTCCATCGACAACATGGTCATTGTGACTCATACTGTTCGACATTTTTGCCGTAAAAAATTTCTCGATCTAGCTTTTTTGATAGAACACTACTTGTCCCCACAAACGACGCCAACTGCTGATACCAAAAAATAGTCAACATAGATCAATAGTAAAATTTATTTTATTGTGAATGAGATACTTGTAAAAAAATAAAATTAGACACCAGTATGGTGTAAGCCAAAGAGCCTCTGATGCCTAAGTCAAAAGGGTGTTTAGTGAGCATTTTAGAGAGAGCTTGAGAACTTAGAACAACTTACAAGGGTTTATTTGCGTAGTTCAGCTTGGATTCAAATGAAGAATGACTTGACCTTTTATAACAGCTAGAATTGTAACTATCGTAGCTCACTTATTGGTGGCTTAATGGTCAGCTGTTAGTAACGTCGGCCATTAAGCGGGAATGAATGCTAGCATAACTCCTCACCGTTACACCTTAGAGTTGTAACGGTCTTGTCTTAGACGTTACATGGACTCGGCCAACCTTTGCAGGTTCTCACCTCTACGTTGAACCCTTAAAGGTGTGAGTATTCTCAGTGTTACTCTAGAACGCTATACCTAATAGGTGTAACAGTCCTAAATGGTATTTGGACTTGGTCGACTCGTCCACATAAGAGAATCCTAACCTCCATGGCCAACCCCAAAGGGGTTGGCCCACTCCACTAATCTTCTTGGAGCCTAGCTTTGGTCTCTTTCAACCCTGCTGGTCTTCACCTCCACGGCTCGTCCATAAAGAGGGGGGGGGGTCCTTGCGCACTCGGCATAACTTCTAGCCATTACCAACGAATCTAGTCGTCACTTTAGACTTTGTCGACTCTTGGGTAAGAGTTATAACCTCCACGGTTGACCCTTAGGGGGTTAAGGCCTTCTCGTTGTAATTCCCAGTTATTGCTACCTTACGAGGTACAATGATCTTAAGGGTTACTTGGACTTGGTCGACTCGATAAAAATAGAGGTCTAACCTCCATGACCAAGCCTCGTGGGATTTCGCTTACTCGACCAGTCTGCTTGGAGGTCAACTTTGGCATTAATGAACCCTTGTGAGTCCTTACCTCCATGGCTCACCTCTAAAAGGGAGTCCTAGCTCTCTCAGCTTATCTTTCTAATGTTATATGAGAATCCAGTTGTTACTTAGACTCGGCTGACTCTTAGGAAAGATTTATAACTTCCACGACCGACCCTCAGGTGGTCAAGATCTACTTTAGCCGACTCTTAGGGGGCAGATTTGGCTTGGCCAATCTTTCGGGGTGCCTGAATGGGCTTGAATGACTCATTGGGGGTCTCGGCCTCCATGCCGATCCCTTGAGGGGTCAGTGTGGCTTTGGCTACCCTCTAAGAGATTCTAGGCCTTGTTCGGGTATTTCAGAAAATATTTTGCCTATAACACATTTAATGACTCTAGGTAGTAACTTTTCCTTCTTCATTTGTGCATATGCAATTGATGTGGACTTATACGTTGTATAAACCTTTATTAATTCTAACATAACGTTCATGCATCGACAATGTTACACACATTCACAATCACATTTACGCAAGTATACACAGTCAGATTTGCAGCAAGTAATAAATATTTTTATATAGATCTCATAGAGATTGATTAAATTACAACTAAGTTTTTTTTTTAACTTTAATAGCCAAATATGGTAAATGAATGAAAAATATGATTGGGTTGTTAAGCTAATTAGTAACAACAAAATAACAGAAAGCAATGTTGAAAACAATAAGATGAAAGAAAAACGAGAAATTACCAATGAGGAAACAAGGCCACGGTTAACGGTTCTAGGAATGTGGCCAACATCGAATTGGTATAATTTAATGAGAAGGCAAATGTTTCGTATTTCAGCTTTTCTAATGTTCGCTGTCACATTCAAATAACTGTAATTCTCACATTAAGCAACATATTTAAAAACAATGATCAAACGTTCGCATTAATGGGATGATTATCTCTAAGATCTCCCCCTAAGATGCAAAATGTTGGGAATAGAGGATAAGAGCATGCATTTAACATTTCAGAAGAGTGTGTACAAAAAAACACAAAATAATTAAAATTTTAATTATTTTTAGCTTAATCCAATTAATCTGAATGTTTAACCCTATGTCATTGACATGTTGTTATTTAACTCTTACTTACATTGACTGACGCCTCTGAATAATTATGGCGGTCCCACTTCTACTAATATGTTGAGTAGGATCGATATATTTTAGTGAACTATCTCAATGATCTTCTTCGCTCTTCCAGACTATGACTTATTTGCTACTATTGAATGTTTGTCTGGAAGCCTTTTAGAGAAGAGAGCTTGGAACTTTTGTTAGAGATCTGACTATGGAGAAGGAAAAGAGATCTCAGTTTTCAGTGAACTTTCTCTCTAATAGATGAGTTACTTTAAAATCGAGTAGAATGATAATAAAGACCTCTCAAGCCTCCTATTTATGGTAGATGAATGAATATTTAAATTAAGAAAATATAATATCTTTCAAAACCATATATTAAAAGATATTTGAACAAAACCAAAGATTTTTCCTTCTCATTTAAATATTAAATTCGAACATCTCGTCTTCTCTTTAAGGGGAAAGGATTTTTGAAATTGCCAGATGTATCCCATGTATTATTTTATTTATTTGTAATTGATTTTTATCCAATAAATCTCAATCTCAACGTATATCTAATATATAATTGAATAAAAAAATTCTGAATTAATATACCCAATATATTAATTCTCTACTTTAATAATTATCCAATAATTATTAATCCAATTAATATGTCCAACTTATTAATTAATATTCTCTATCTAAAATTATCCAATAATTATCAAACCAATTAATATTTTCAACATCTTAATTAATATTCTATATTTAATAAGTATTCAATAATTATTAAACCAATTAATTATTATTAAACCCAATATATTAATTAATATTCTCAATTTAAATAGTCATCTAATTATTAAAACAATTAATATGTCTAACATATTAAATGTTGAGACCTCTTAATAAATAATTATCCAATAATTAACTATAATTAATTTATCTAATAAATTAATTTCTCCTCATTAATATTTATCCCAAAAATATTAATTCAACACATCTAATATACTGTTTAATAAAGTTTCACTATTAAATGCAAAGCTCCTATTAATTATGTCAAATATAATTAAATTGTGATACTTCACAACTTTGTTTGTAATCCATAATTGGGTTAAAATATCCCTTTTACCCGTATTGTTACATCTTTCTCCTAAAATACCATTGATTCCTCCAATGAACAAGTGTTTATAGTCCAACTATAAACTAGTGTTATCTCGGGCCAATAGGAGACGAGATCCCTATATTCAAGCCCTAAAGTCAGTTCTTAAGGAAATAACTCTACTTCTTCCTCAATATCTAAGAAGACGTAAATTTTTTCTTGTGACTTGGGTTTCCAATCACTCACTACGATAATCCTTTAAGTGGGAGGCTTATTAACCATGCGTTGTTTGGTCAGTCTCATCCATGCACATCAAATGGCACTTTTATGAAGTAGGAGTTCACAACCCACTCAGATTAGCATCACATCGACTTAAGATCATCCTTAACGGCGTAGTAAATGCGAGTCTATGAAGGAATTATTAGCTCGATCACTAAAACTTCTAGTCATATCTTATACAGAAACTTCTTTCTGCATGGCACCACCACTCACATGTCTTCACGTGAACAACCATGTTCTAGTCGTTTGCAACAATTGCAAAGTCGGTTGTACCAATATTGTCACCAGGACCTAGGCGCCCTTGCCTTTGTTTATATATTGTAGATGCTTTAGGTTAGTAACTTGGAACTAGATTCACTTGTTTGTCAAACATACTTGTCCAATGTTCATCTAAATAACCATGGACATATCAATATTAATTTAATTCATGCAATTAGGCTATGTGACGTTTGAATATTTGATGTGCGGTTAATGAAAACAATAATCTTTATTAATTAGTGAAATATAACATTAAATGTCCAACATTAAATTTCTTGTTCTTTAATTAAAAACCACTAAGCCTTTAAGTCCCATCCTTTATCAATCTCCCACTCGTATTATAGCCCTAGTAAGACTATTACATGTTTAGCCAAAACACCAAGTCTCACACTTGCTCTACATTGCGAAAGATGCCTCTTGTGAACCTAAACACTCTAGGTGACATTCAAACACTTTAGCTGAGAGGGGCTTTATAAAAGGATCAACAACATTGTCAGTCATATTAATTTTGGGGACAATCACATTGCCAATGATGCACTATCTCTCCGATGAGATGATATTTCCTCTTTATATGCTTCCCTATTTTATGGCTTCAAGGTTCCATAGAGTTTGCACAACCCAGCTGTTCTCACTATATAACGTGATTGCCTAATCCATTCTCGAAACCACTTGTAAATCTGATAGAAAGTTTCTCAATCATACAACATCTTTGGCAACTGCTTCCCAAGCAGACATGTATTCAGCTTCCATAAAGGAGTCTGTGGTCCATCCTTGCTTGATGCTTCTCCAAACTACAACTGTGTCAATAAGGGTGAACACTGATCCTAATGTTGACTTCATAGAGTCCTTATTAGTCTGAAAATCAGTGTCAATATACCAAGCAAGAATCAAATCCTTAAGACCATACAAGAGCATATAATTTATCATTCTTTTTAGATACTTGAGAGTATTCTTCATCGCAATCTAGTGATTCAATCCTAGATTTGATTGATATATACTGATAATGCCTACCACGGACAAATGTCAGACCTTGTATATAACATAGTGTACATCAAACTTTCTATCACTAAAACTTAGAGTATCTGTCTCACCTCCGTAACCTTTTGAGGTGTCTTACAACTATTTTTCTTAGATAGTGAGATTCCATACCTAAAAGGTAAATGATTCTTCTTGGAATCTCTTGTCGCATACTTGACAAGCATCTTATCAATGTACGATGCTTGAGATATGGCTAGCATTTTCTTGGATTGATCCCTTCATATCTAGATCCCAAGGATGTATGAAGCGTTACCCAAATCCTTCCTCTAGAATTGGTTAGCTAGACACTGGTTGGAATCAGTCAACATCCTTGCATCATTCCCAATATGTAAGATGTCATCTACATATAAAAATATAAATGTTACCTTCACTCGATGATCACTTGTAAACACAAGGTTCATCAACATTCAGCTTGAAGCCCTATGATTTGATCACATCATCAAATCTCTTGTTCCAAGACCCAGATGCTTTGTTTCAATCCATATATGGATTTAACAAGTTTGCAAACCATTTACTCTTGTCCCTTGAATTCAAACCCATCGGTTGGTTCATGTAGATTTCCTCTTCAAGATTGCCATTGAAAAATGTAGTCTTGACATCCATCTACCATATCTCATAGTCATAAAATGAGGCAATGGATAAGATGATCATTATAAACTTTAACATATCAACAAGGGAGAAAGTCTCTTCATAATCCACTCTTTAACTTTGAGTGAAGCCCTTTGCTAAAAGTCTAGCCTTGAAGGCTTGACCTTCCCATCTACACTCATTTTTCTATTGTTGATTACTTGCACCCAATAGGCCTTACATCCTTTAATGCATCTACAAGTTACCAGATTTAATTAATTGAAGTATATCGACTTCATTTTGATGTTCATGGCTTTTATTCATTCTTTTAGGCCAATATCGTCCATTGTCTTTCTAAAAGACTGAGGATCTTAACGTTATCATGGATAACGTTGTGTGTCTCCAAGACACCTGTATAGAGAACTAAATTACTCATAATCCTTCCACTGCATCGAGGCAAACAACTTTCTTGATTGGGAGAGATTTGACTATCAAATCTCACGGATTAATCAAATATTTTAGCTGATAAGTTTCTAGCATCCAATGTTGGTGAGCTATCAACAACCCTTGTTGGCCTTCCTAGAACATCACTTTTTGTTTGATGTGTAGCATTATTAGAAATTTATTCCTTCATCACTACTACCATCATTATGTTTTCTCTAATTCTTCTTCTCAAATAACGTTCAAGCTCGTTGTCTATGGTCGCTCCTTGTTTGAATTTGTTCATACACTTAGTAACTTGACAAGGTAAATGATATAACAATCAACTCTTGGAATAATTAAGATTCCTACACAAGTCATAAAAGTAAGATCAAAATTACCTAACTCCTCGGCAACAACGCCAAAAAACTTTTTATGTCCTAAATCTACCCCAAATACTTTAGTTATTATATTCAATCGTTCAGGTCGATGTGTAAGTATACACAATCTTTGTCGTAGCAAGTATTAAAGATTATCAATGGTCATTCTTCTTAGGGATTTTAGTTATTTTAACTTTCAATTCGAATGTAGGAATTGTGTGGGCAATTTTTCTAACTCCAAAAATGATATGAAAATGCTTGAACAAACTACATTAAACGAAGTAAAATAACACTAAGAAACAGTAACAAACAACAAATAATACGAATTAAGTTATAATGAAAGGTCGGGTGAATTAGGAATATGGAAATTAGATTGCTATAACATAGAATTTCATGGTAAGAAATGAATTAATTTTTTACTTAATTAATGCCTCTCTCGAGAATAAGTATTTCTAAATCAAATCAAGTCAACAACATTCGTTAGAAGGTTCATCAAATAGTAGAAATGCTTTGGCTAAACACAAAAAATTACTCTGTGATGTGGACAAGTACTAAGTAGACCCTTGAATCTTTTCGATGCTTCACTGATAGATTCATCATGTCCTTGCTTAAAATTCATTATTTTATTTATAATCTTGGTATTTCTAGTAAGCGAAAAATACTTAGCTAGGAATTTGGCTGTTAATTATGTCCATGAACTACATCTTCACCTAGCAAAGTGTCTAACCATGCTCTAGCATTATCTCTTAAAGAATATGAAAATAAGCTCAGTTTAATGTTATCTTGTGACACATCAGGAATCCTAATGATTCACAAACATTCATTAAAACACGTAGATGTTGGTTAGGGTTTTCTACTAGTTTTCCTTAGATTTTTCCTATAGATTGTAACATCTAAAACATGACAGATTTAATCTAAAAAGACCTATCATTTATTTGAGGTATAATAGTTTGAATTGATAATTCATTGATATTAGAAAATGCATAAGTTCTAAGAGCTCTTTCCCTATCGCTTGCTACAATAGTTGGATTCTCTGCTTCAAGAATATCAATAGGAATTTGGTTACCTTGGTTTGCTACCATTCTCTTGTTTTTTTTCATAACCTGTGTAATACATGTTCTGACTCTTTGTAAAATATAAACTCTTGCTCGAGCTCAACTTTGTTCATATAGTTTCCTACCTTCAAAGTAAATGATTTTCAATTAGCCCTTCACATAAATTAACTTTCTCAACAATTGACTTCAAAAATAAAATTGTTTCCAATCCCCGACAATGGCTCCAAAAACTTGTGAAAACCTCATCTACTTTTAAAGTCAATTGTAGTTTGAATTGATAATTCGACCTCTAGTATTTTGTTAGTTTTTAAGTCAACGTATGAGTTTAGATTAGGTGAAGTGTGTGTTTCACTGATTAGACTAAAATTTCTTCGAGTAAATGATCATTACAGAAAAATCACAGTAAAACACATAAATTCTAAAAAAAGATATGTCGACTAGATTAGGAATATAGATAACAGATTTTTATAGCATTGAACTTTTAAACGCAAAAAGCAAACAACTGATACACTTTGTTAGCTCCTTCTCTCGAACAACAAAATTCAACATCGTAATCAAGTCAACAATATTAGTATGACGGTCCTTTTTGACTCCTTATCAAATAGCAATGTAAATGTTGTTAACCTAATGTATGCAACTGCAGTTCTATCCTATAATCCTCCCTTTGAAGCAATTAGAGAATCAAATTACGAATGGTTTGTCAAACAAAATGTCATTGAAATGCTACAACAGTGCATGACAATTTGACATATTCTGATTCAATGCCATCACAATCTAAAATCATGTAAACCTAATCTTATCGAATTAATGTAGCTCGAAATTATCACAAACACAATCGAGGCATAAAAAACATAATTCATTATCGAAAATAGGTTCGCAATTGAAGATAATCAGAATAACGAATTGACAAGTGATCAAAACTCACATATTACAATTATGATTTCAATTGTAACAATCCATAACATCAGTTCTAGATCTGAACTCTTCCTTCCTTTCTAATTGCTACTCTAAAACGCTCTTAAGAAATTTAAACTTGAAATTGTGTAAATGAAAGTTGTCTAACTATTATCTCTCAATTGTTGTCACAATTTGAAATATATAAAAAATTCATCAACGGCTGAGATCTAATCAGACCTCCTCTAGACTCACGACACACACAAGATTCTGACACATTTTTAATAGAAACACGCCCCTATCCAACAACTTTTTTCTCAATTCAAATATTTCTTCATTCGATCCAATGCTTCAGCTAAGCATATCTAGAAGTCTTCTTCACTTGAAATTCCAAAAACATCTGCTAAAACTATAAGAATTACATGACATAGCTCATCTAATCAACATAAAGATTATTCTGACATTTATGCACACAAATATCAAACAATTGCTGAAAAATTGTATTTAGCACAAAATTTCCTAATTCACGAGAATGAGTACAAATAACAATATTTCAGCAATAAAATTCACAACATATTCTCAACTAAGAACACTATTTTCTTTAAAAAAAACTCCTAAAGAATTAACATTTAACTCTTATATCTGAGATTTATCAACGTTTGTAATTATTTTATTGCTCACGCAATACGTCTATTTATACATTTATCATAAAAAGGCTCAATGGATGGGAACTCTTTAATTCAGCTTAGAGTGCTCGCCAATCTCTAGATATCTGGGGTGTGTTTAGTAAAATGTCTCACATTAGAACAACCTTTCACCTCTTAAATTCTTTTTTTCATCATCTGTCCAAATGCTAAAGCTAAGCATTAGTAAGCGCTTTCGGTTGTCTTGGGCTTCCAGTTCCCCTGCACAAGCATATAGTATTCGCAACTTAGCTTTTCTGATAAGAACATAATTGAGCCACACATTTATGCACAAAACCAAATTATTTATTCAAATCATATTTTATACAAAAAATTATATTTCTAGGAAATATATCTTGAACACAGTGCTTTATCAATTATACTTCTTAGAATATGACATTGTTTTCTCTAAAACTCATTTGTAGACAAAAATTCATTCTCATATCTAAGAGTTATCAATAAGACTAGACTAGAAGTATAGGTAAGTCTAGTAGTTCTATTATAGACGTTGATCAAATATTTTATTAGGATGATCGATGACAGTATGATTTTAATCATAAGCGAGTTGTGAAATATAGCTTTATGAAAGCATCATTTGATATAAATGCATGAGTGAAACTGGTCAAACAATATTGGGTCAATATGACTTCCACATTGGTGACTGTCATAGTGAGTAGTTGGGAACCCAACGTCACAAGATGAAATTCAAACATTCCCTAGTTTAATGAAAGTATAGAAGTTTTTCACTAAATAACTAATTTAGACGGGGTGCACGCAGCATATAGAACAAACAGGCGTTAATCAAAAGTCTAAGAATAACATGCACAAACAAACGGGAAAGCATCCCGACTCTCGGGTGTCTGTGCCATGCGTTCCAAAAGATATGGAAATACTCGAGGAGTCTCACCAGCCAATGCTGTGAAACTCCAAGGTCACAACCCGACCCCTTCTGGGTACAATAGAGAGCCTAGAAGCAAGGGTCATCCACTTGAGTCGCCCAGGCTATCCTGGGTCCCTAAACATGGTGGGGTCAATCTAAACACGTCAGATAGCACGCACGGCACCAAGCCGAGAGCGATCCAACCTGTTAGCATAGCGCTCACTTATGCCTTAGCAATTTCAGCTGCTCACTGCGTAGCAAGTTACCCAATCTGCTAGCACGACGCTCACTTAGGCCTTAACAATTTCAACTGCTCACTGCCTAGCAAGTTCTAGCTCCAACTCACGCAATAAAGAATCTTCGTCCAATGACTGATTCCCCTATCACACCATATGCATCTAGGATCACTCAGCTATGCTACCCATAAGGACAACTAGGTCCCCAGCCAATGCCATAAGACCCGAAAAGCCATTACACGACCATGTCGCGTAAGGCGGAGCACCTTGATACATGGGTATAAGCTATGGAGTCACCTTGGCGTCTCCCGGGGGTACCTCAGAGGCGAGTGAGGTGAACAAGAACCAATCAAGTTCCCTCACTAAACTAAGCCAGCCAGCAGCTCATCCAGCTGTAGGTGCAAGTATCTGTCCAAGTGTTAGCGGATATACAAGACGAAGCTAGAATCACACTTCTGCTTGACAGTTTGCAACTTGTACATGCTGCGGTGCTCGCAACTAGACTATAGTTAGGTGTAAACCCAATCGTATCTCGAAAAGCTTCTAGGTACCAAAAAGGACTTCGGGAACCCCGACCGCGGTTGGCTACCCAACATGTCTAAAAGACCCTATAGTCAGAGTCGATGGTCACGCGTCGCTCTCGAGATGGTTGCAATTTATCCTTCCACAAGTAAAATCTCTTACATCTGACTACCTCTGTCCGTTAGAGAACGTTTCCGCGTCTGGCCACCCCGATAGGTCGTTCCCTAACGTGTCACGTAGCAGTAGACCATAGGGTCTACTGCAATCACCATATGGCGGAGCAGAGACATGTCGAGGTCATCTGGCGGACATGCTCACACTATCAAGAAAAGTGACTCAAAGCTCACCTCAACACAAAATGCATGCAACGACCCTATAATCTTATTGCAAATGTACATAATAGGAGAATCACGTATCATAAGCAATCTACCTACTTATTCGTCTAGACCTCAGTACATAAGAACAGATCATCATGACAACATGCTTTCAATTCAATAAGAAAATAACGAGCAATGAACGACATATAATCCATATTCTAGGCACCAGATCACAGACCACATGATTTCCATTCAATAAGGAAGTAACGAGCAAAAGAACGATATCCATATTCTAGCCTACCAGATCACAAACCACATGCTTTCAATTCAATAAAGAAATAACGAGCAAAGAACGGCGTATAATCCATATCTAGCCTACAAGATCACATACCACATGCTTTCAATTCAATAAGGAAATAATGAGCAACGAACGGCATATAATCCATATTCTAGCCTACTAGATCACAGACCACATGCTTTCAATTTAATAAAGAAATAACGAGCAACAAGGTTGTAACAACACGATAAACAAACCAACCAAGCAAGAATA